>JAPYZI010000853.1:0-40511 GCA_030523105.1 Ophioninae sp. A BG-2022a
TAAAAAAAATATTAAAAATCAAAAATTTTTTTCCATATTTGGGCAAAATACGTTTTTTCACTAAATCATCGATAACTTTTTTCCCTTTGGGATTTGGTATTCCACTTTGTGCTCAATCTCTTCGTTATGGTTTTCTCTTCAAAATGCTTTTTTAATCATTAAAGTCCGATCATTTTTCGATTTTTGGCAGAATTTCAAAGTCGGACCATCGATTTTTGCAAATTTTTCCATACATACCCCTTTGCCTCTTTTTTTGCAATTTTTCAAGTGAACTTTCCGGGAAAACTATTAGAGATATCGATACGAATCCAAAGCCATTATTTAAGTTAGGCAAAAACCTTTTCCAAACTCTCCCAATGAATGTCCATAGCATATAAGAAGCTCACCCTACGACCTTTTGAAATTCCGTGATTTTCAAGATTCTGGCAAAGTGGCCGGTGGAAGACGAAAATTTTTTTTTCCATTTTTAACCTTTTAAAAGGATGTGGTTGATCGGAAATTTTCCGCTGATTACGAATCTGCCCAAGTTTTTGCCGAAAGTACAAAATTAAACTGGGAAAATGAGAAAAACCCATTCTTAGAATACTTTTTGGACATTTTTCCCTGCTGCAGATTACGGTAGCTATCGTAGCGACGGAGGTTTACGAATAAGCGCAGTGAACAAGTGACAAGTGCCAAGTAAAAAGTATATTGATTTTTCGGAACGATGCAAGCGCGGTCGGTAAAAACGGAGAATACAAACCGCTGTGCCGCCAGTGTAAAAATCGTTTTACACGAAACAGTATATACACGTATATTCAAATTTGAGATACATATTAACGTTGAAACAATTCGTATTTTCCCTCATGGCTCCGCGCTTTTGCGCTTATACCTGTTCCCCACGTGCTCCTCGTTTTCCTTCCGCCCTTCTTCCTCCTTCTTTTTATCGCTATACCGCTTTTTACTTCCTAATTGGAATGCTTTTTTCACTCTTGTCTAATTTCAACAAGATCTCCAATTTTGTTTCCACCGTAAGAACATTACGTTTTCGCTTGGAAGAGCTCGACGTTAAAGCCATGGCGCCAATTGGATAACGAACGAAATTATCATGAAAAAGAAACAATTCGGTATTTACATTTATATTTGCGCAACGGGAGAAATTCTCGCCCACGAGAAATTCATAGATACATCGATGCTCACGGCGGTGGCAACGAGGAATAGCGTATCTTTCGCGCAAATGGTCGGATAAACTAAGTCATCGTTCGGATAATTGATGTTCTATTGTATCGTGCATTTTTCGTTTCAATAATCAACAATTTCTGAAATCATTGGGTATCTGCTGATTAGCCATCAGCCAATGAGAAAATAATTTCGTTTTGTCAATACGAAAATAAATTCTAGAAAATCAAACAAACTGTGACATTTCCATCATATAATAACAACGTTAATAGAGGTAGTTGTTTCTTGGGCAAAACGATTGTAGATTCGAAGACTCCGTCATCTTTATGCTTCCGGATGCACTTATCGCAGAAATTTGTGACTGATTAATTAATTAATTGAATCAAGCGCAATTCGAGTTGCATCAACAATTTATAAATTCTTCGTACCTACATAAACGGATTACGCTGTTGTAACAATTCCAAAAATTCGTTTGTTACTCAAGATTATTAACACTGAGGAGGTAGGCTAAACATTTCGTGACTTGCATCAATTATGGGACATTCTGTATATATTTATTCGCTTTAGATCGCCCCCTATTTCAATAGCGTACAAAGACACGGTTCCAAAATTCTCATCGATCGGAATATCGAACATTTTACAGTACGACGAAAAACGGAATACATTAACAAGCAATAAGTTAACAAGAAAGAACTTTCTATAATGTGCAACGAATATTTAGTTTTTCGGAAGATAGTATCTGCTTTCGTTTGTTTATAGTGAAATTCGGGAAGATAATTTAGCGAATGAGCGAGTAATCAATTTGTCTGAACACTTTAAATGTCTTAAATAAATTTGTATGGAAATCAACGATGTTAAATCGTGATTTTGGCATATTCCTTCATGAAAGGATACACCATTTTGAAGAAAGTTTCGCGTCGTTGTACAATGAAGCTGATAAGAACATAGAATAAAATGTATAAAATTATGAAAAAAAAAAATGATGAATGGAAAGATTATCTTATGAAACAGAACTTGCTCATGCTTTCCTAAGGAATTCATCAGATACATGATTAATAACATTAAATCACTATTAGAAAGCAACGCGATCGCAGTACCTCCAAGTTTCCTTTCCGATTTTCGTCGAGCTACCGGGTTCCGGCGAAATCAAGCTACCAAACAAATAAATATACGTTTTGATTTGTTTACGCTTGTTAGTTCGCAGCCTCGTATAAAACGCGTTAGCTGATCACGTATGTCGCCCGGAAATTATCGTCGGTTAGAATCGCTGAGCTAGCTAAGGAATATATCGATGGTTTCAAGAAGATTAGCGATCACTTGATCTCTCGCGTCCAAATACGTACTACCAATACCTGCACACATAATCGCAGGCGCGGTATTTAATTTGCCCATAACCACAATGAGCTCGGGTGTGTTAGAGAGAATATCGTACTCGACGGTCAAACCGAGGAGGCTGATCACGTTGTTGAGAATATCCTGTTTGTTTAAAGTTTCTGGACCAGCCTCCTGCTGATTCTCATTGATGATGTCGATAGCGACTATCCTGATGTATGGCTCGTAGCTGCTTTTCAAAATCAGATGAGAATCGTTGAATGTACCGTTGGGCTTAGTAATCATCGGGGTCTTCTTGATACCGCTGTAGTTCTTCAAACCGGGATAGAGCCTTTTCGCTCTGTTTGCTGATTCCTGTACCACTATAGACGGCATTTCTACTTTCAAGTCCAGCAGATTGAGCTTTTCCATACCCTGTATTACTTTGGTCTCCCCTTGCTCAGCCTCATGATTGGCCTGGGTCATCAGGCTGTGTTCCGTTTTGTAACTAGTGTTTCTCACGAGTTTGTCGAGCATCGCTTGAGCAGCATCGTGCTTACACTTCTTCTTGGTGGCCGCGACAGCCTCTACCTTAAGACTCCCGATACTGCAGATCACTGTGAATTGTGGCGCATGGGGTGGTCCTTTCATATCCAAATCTTGGTACTTTGGACTTTTCAACTTATGTGTTATGCAATACTCCTACAGCGATAGAAAATCTTAGATTAGCTCGGTTGGCTTAGATTGGACTTCTAGAACCGTAATGTCCTAAATACCATCGTTCAAGACAATGTTCGCAGTCAAAGCCATTAGAATCACTTTCTCATATACTCACATTCAATTTTCCCACCGAATTGACAAATATATCCGTGGGCGAGACATCTCTCGAGCCAGGTAAATAATACGAGTCTATGTTCTGCGCGTCTCCGTCTGATGATTTCGACGCTTTCACAAAGTTAGAGGCACTTGGCAATAGTTCCAGCAGTTCTTTAGCAGCAGAATGCTTGGCGTCTTTCTTCGTAGTACCCGTGCCTACTGCAGTCAAAGAGCCACATGTCACTTTGTAAGTAAAGACATTGTCTCCAGTACGGGAAGTATTGGCAATCAGGGTGTAATCGGGTTGTTCCCATCTATGTTTGGCAATGAACTCTTGCAGCGTTGATATCGGTGTTTTACTCATGACTCACTGCAAAACGAATGATTCAATAAATTTCAATAAACTAGCGCTGGAATTTGAATGAAAAGAGTATTGTTGCTCTTAAAAACAATGTAATAATAACTTGAAAGCAAATACGACGACCATGAATTCAATTATGTTTTTCTACGGATCGGCAATTACTGGTTGATCAATTTCTACCTAATTTTAGTAACGAGTCGCGTTATTTCGTAGAATTTTCAGCAATGACATGTCACTCGTGTATTCACAATACCCTGTGAAAGATTATCTGCCATTGATCTTGTCCGTTCCCGGCCGTATAGAATCGAATCATTCGTTCGATTTTCCACCAAACATTTATTCGCAGCTACTTGAATGTAACATTAAAACAAAAAGATTAAGAAACGTATAAACACTAAGAAAGTCGACTAATGGAACGAAATTTAACATTTAATGTTAAATTCCTAGTGATTCTCATCGCGATATTATCGCAGCTTGAAGGATGGCGAAACAGTGCTGCAGGAACCACAAGAGCAACCACAGATTCCGTTGCACGTGTGTTAAGAAAGCGGTAGATACTCTCACATTCCTGTCTGAATCTATATAGGTGTATGTAGGAAATCTATTAGCAATTGGTTTACTGGAATTATTTTGTTTGCTTTAACATAGCGGATTTCCGAAAGTATAGGATATTATGTTTGTGTATTTCGTTGTATTTTGAGGTTACTAATGTTTAAAAAGAAATTCCAAAATTTCTTGGCACACCTATTTTTAATTAGTAATCATCAATTTGTCTCCTAATCATGATTGCTTTAAAACAAAAATGTTTAATGAAAATATCAAGAGGAGAAAGAACACATAATTGAATTTTTAAAACATTCGAATTTATTAAACAATAATATTATTGTTTATTAAACAATAATATTAACAATGATAACTCAATAATTGCACTTCGTCCACGAGAAATTTTTTTATCTAAAGCACGCACAAACGCGCACTTGTGTATGTGTCGCATATGCGAGTGTTTGTATTATCAACTATATAGTTTAGTTTGGACATTTGAAAATAATTTTTTCAATATATTAGATTTATTATTCATGGGCGTACTAAAACTACATCCGGAGGTATATGACGTTTCGACGAAAAACAAATCGCAGGCCGGAAATCGATACACACCATCTCCCGAGTGTGTGACTTTTGCGTATAGCTTTATCACGTATTCGTTTGTTTTCGAAACTACTCAGCTGGTATTCGAAACCGCGACTTTCCGAAGTTTTTGTTTACAAACACCCCACGAGTAGATTAGCTTACCGAAATATCGATATTACTCTTTGAAGCATGAAGCGTATATTATTTGTTTCGAGTGAGGTTAAAAATTATCTGTCGTTATTATGATTATTATTGGTGGTACAATCTTTGGCTGCTTTCTTGTATTCATTGATGGGTCTCGATCGATTATCGGGCTACACGACTCTTGACACGGTTATAAACACTAAGATTTGTTCCAGTACGATTTGATAACACATGGCCCGAAGCCTCAAGGACCCTTAGGGGTCCTTAGGCTTGAGATTTGTCAACAAAGGAACATCTGTTGTCCTATCTTAAACTAACCAGTCGCAATAGTCATTCTGTAACGAAATACTTCTGCTATATATTTTTCTGTACGATTTATAATTGTCAACCAATCAGCTCATGCATTATAAAAATCTAACAATCCGCGAAGAGCACAGTAAGTAAGGGTTTGACAAAGGTAAAAAATCGATGATTTTTTCTCTTTTTTTCTAAATACTGTAACTTGTAAGGTATATTTTTGTAACTTATAAGGAATATTTTTTGAAAATTTGACGTAATTACGGGCAAAACTTTCCGAGTTATAGACAATTGGGCCCCGGGCGCTCGGTCCCTCTGATCGCCACTAAGTCATTCAATCGCTTTTATCTCAACATTTTTTTAAATGCCGGTTATCAAAATTTCTCGAAAACCTTTGGACCGATTTCGTCTAAACTTTGGACACTTCATTTACATACTAAATACTAGGTTTTGAACGAAGGATTTTTATTCAATTACAACTAATTTTTTAATTCAATAAAAAGAGCAATTTTTGTCAAAAATCAAAGTTTTTTTATTGCACCTTCACCAAAAATTCAAAAATGAATATTTTATTGATTCCTTTGTTCAGATTCAAGATAAAATTATGTACTAAAGAAATCTTTTTGGTTTTCAATTTTCGGATGAAGCAATCATGAATTATTCTGACTACCGCATCGAAACTTTATTGTGAGGTGACTCGGTTCTCACCACTACCATTGGCTCTATTTTCAATATTTTTAAATAAACATTTAGAAGAATATTCTTGAATTAATATTTAATAATGTACAATATGTTTAAAAATATGCATGAATAAGATATTATGTAAAAAAAATTACAAAAACATACTTTTGTTTTTCGGATCTCAGACCTTGTCTCCCCCTTGAGTCTGTTATTGATAAATGTTAAAACTGTTGCCAACGTTCCATTTTACTGTATCGTAATTAAAAAACTATTTCTATTAAATATTGATCACTATTTAAACAAATATCTGTATATATTATATATTATGTGTATCATTTATATATATATATATACGTTGCTTCTCAAAATAATGATTGTATTATTATTATCATGCTTGACTGAGAGCGTCGAATAAATCTTTTCATACCGCGTGTATATCGTAAACTTTTCAATGTTGACGTGGTTAACCTTCGTTGGTTGTACACACCGCACCACACAAACCCGTATACTGATCGCCGATGCTGAACCGTTCTTTCGTCTTCACAGCCTATATTATCGCGAGTGAGTAATCCGAGATGTCGACAGCGAGGTAACGAAAGACTTTAGGTGAAGGGAATGCGAATATACACGGACATGACAGAAAAAGTTATGGATTTTGTGCGTCATGTTAAAGTCTGTGGCAGATGGAACTGTGGAATCCCCGGTATGACTGAAATCAGATGTTCGTAGAATTGGTTTTTTTATTTCTTAAGAATGAAAAATAGATAATGTTAGGGTGACGAGCGATGGCCAATCGGCAGGACGAATGCCTAGAGGCTTTTTGTGAAGAGTCGCCGCCATTGGCCGTTGATGGGTAGAATTATGATTATTCAGACCTTGCGTAAGCCACTCCATGGAAATAAGACTTAAGGCGTGCTAACCGGAGGGATCTAGGGACACAGTACGTGGATCGGTTGAACGTGAGTACTACTTGATTGAGCCACCAGTAGCACCGTCCAAGCCGACACCTTGCGCAATGAAGGTAGCGCCGTGTAAGGAAAGTGTAACAAAATTGTTGATTTCAGCAAAGATGGAGGTTAGAATAGGAAGAATCTGAACTGCGTATATCAACAGTGATTTCAAAAACGCGAACAAACAAATATTGCGCCACTGTCGCTAAGATCCACGTAATTGATAAAAATGGTAGCGCTAACTTCACGGTCGTTATTATTTCTATTTTGTAACCAAAGGATGTTTTAACAAAAGTTCAAATTTTTCTAACAATTACTTACAAAAACACTCACAAACGATGAGAACAAACAAAATGTGGGACCCGAAATACCCGGTGCTAACTTCACCAAGCTGCTCGAGGATATCCTGGCGGTGTCACAGACGATGAGGACGCCGTCCAGCGGGCTTTGTTTCCAATTAATTTGGAGCCTATTGCAATCGCTGTGTTCTATGCAAATCAAATTTTGTGCCCACTATACATAGCTATGTATAGCACAGTTCATGGACAATTTGGCAAGTACATAAATGAAAATTATTTATAATAGCTGCAAGTTTTTCACGGGTAAAAACAAACAAACGCCGATTTCGCAAAGGCATTTCCAAAAATGGCATACAATTTTCCTGGTATGCCAGCAGCTGCAATACCACCGATGGGTGAGTTCAATACAAGTTGACATAACCTTTGCAAAGATGACTGTAATCTTATACAAGACGAACGATACAAGTCTTATATCGTATAACACTCAAATCACGTTATATTTTTTCATACGACGCGAGTCATTTTGCTTTATAATAATGGATGTTGCATTTTATAATACCTTTACTGCACCCTGTACTCCTCTGTTTTGGAAACTTGTAATCCTTCCAAACTTCCTTCAGGGAAGTTGAACCGCAGGATGTCGGATTTATATTTTTTTAAATCTAACCCGAAATTATGCAAAACAATAAAGTTAGAAAGCCACGAATACAAAGAACGAAACGATTGGATCATTCTTCATTGGTGACGGACGTATAGAATATAATTTGATTGATAAACAGGCATGGGTACGATTGGACCATTAGGAGCATTGGGTGCTCCACAAGGTTTTATGGAGCTGTCGGGTCAAGGATTTCCACCATTGCCGCCACCCTTGCCGCTTCCAGGCATGAACGACAGTCCATTGGAGTTTGCCACCAACAAGAACCAGCCGCCAACAGTGCACGAAAGCACCGACGTGACAAACGAGCGTCGCGAAAAGCATGATGGTCGGCGTGATCGCGACAGCCGTGACTCCAAGGACAGTCGTGAAAGCGGCAGAAGAGTGAGATTGGAACGCGGCGAGCGGCGAGAGCGTGAAAGAGACAGACGGGAAGATAGAAATGAGCGTGAAAGGCGAGACGGTAGAAGATTGGAGGACAGAAGCGAGCCAAACTCCGCAGGAGGCAATAACAGTCACAGCACAAATAGTCAAAATGGTAGTGAAGTCGGACGAAGTTCAGTCGCGAGTACGAGCGGCGGAGGAGCAACTGCGAGCTTGACCCAACAGCAGATCGAAACGGCAACTGGGGTCTGGGGAATGGGTGTTGGTTATCCGATGATGGGCATGGGTCCTATGGGCCCGATGGGTCATATGATGGGTGAAGTGACATTGGGAACTCATTTGGGGCATGCTCACAGGTATGGCGCGATTGGCATGGGTATAATGCCCCACGAAAGTGCCATGTTAGGCGCCCAAATGATTGCTCCAGAGCAGATAATGTCCGATACAGCAGCTCAGTTGATATCCGCTGGTGGTTTGGCACCACCGGTAACAGCGGCTCAACCGAACACCAAAGAAATAATTCATCGCAAGAGCTGCACGCTCTTTCCGCCAAATCCCAACGCACCGCCGCCTACGACGAGAGAGAGACCGCCAGGCTGCCGAACCATATTTGTCGGAGGTAAGGTTAAAAAGAACTTCTCAACTCACTGCAATAATGAATAAAACTATATACGCTATTCTTGAAGAATCTTACAATCTAACAATATTAATTTTGTTAAATAAAGATGTATGATGCCTTGAATGAGTGAAGCTTGGCGGAAAAAACACTGATCACTATACTTTTCCGTTGCTTGAACAGGTCTACCCGAAAATATTACTGAGAGCATAATTCAAGAGATTTTCGAGCGTTGCGGCGAGATAACAACGCTCCGATTGTCAAAGAAAAACTTTTGCCACATAAGATTTGTGCTCGAATCTAGCGTGAATGCAGCAATTTGTTTGTCCGGGTATCGGGTTCGACTAGGTTCAAGCGGCGATGCTGCCAGTACCGGTAGGCTACACGTGGACTTCGCGCAGGTATTACGAATGTTCTGTTATGTCAAAAAATACCCCGAGAATGGAGACAACTCCAAACGTTACGATAAACGTTCGAACACCCGAAATATTGAATGTTTTGTATTGAAAAGCTACAGCCCCAAATGTTTGTTTGGAACGAAATATTCAGGCACGCGACGATCAATACGAATGGGAATGTAGGCAACGGCAATTACAAAGGGAACAGCGTCACAGAGAACGAGTCGAGAAGGAGCGCCAGAGAGCACCGTCTAGTCCACCTCCGGTAGTCCACTATACGGACCACGAGGCGTCCAATACTTGCGAGAAAATTAAGCAGGACGATACTTTTATGAAAGCCGTACAAGTATGTAACGTCTCCAAAAGTAAATACTTGGATCATTCGGTATTTCGGTTCGATGTAACTAAAATGGAAACAAAAAACTTGTCAGGTCGTCGTTACCTGGCTGGAACGTGGAGACTGCACGAAACGAAACTCCAATACTTTTTACTCGATGATACAATCGACGAACTCTCACGTCAGAAGACTGCTTACGGAAAAAGCATCCTACGAAGAGGAACTTCAGAGAGCGAAGGAACTCATGAAAGGCAGAATGCAAGGACTACTCATTCAATGTAGGTGTTGCAAAGAAAAACTTGACATTTTTTTCTACATTCTATAATACCTTCTGTGTCACCGATCTCTCGATACCACGAGTTCGACGAGGATCATAAAGCAAATTGTGATACACACGTAGCAACGTACATCATTTATGGTACATATATATTGCTCTGTCCCGCACACAAAAATACAAAATGTATCGCTTTTTCCGGTAAGTTGTCTCAATGGTCGCAATGGATTTCGGACCCCAAGTTCATCATTCGGACAATCCGACGCCACGAGAATTTCTTACTCGATACATACTCCAATACTTCTAGGTATCGAACGATTTAACATTACCATATGGCTCATCTTGTGTTCTCAAAATTTTTCATTTCCCTTACCCTTGCCCCATAAGCTCCCAAATAGGAAGTACTTAGAAATTGCATGTTTGGTGATCCTGAGGATTGGACGGTGCTGGGCAAAACTTAATACGCTGATGGTGCAAAGACGATTTTTGAGAATGGTCGATGGAGTTTTTGTCAAACGGTGCACGGCTCTAATATTCTCCAATTAAGAAAGATGATTTTGTTAAATAAATGTTCTATCTTTTTCATCACTGCAGATACACGAGGCATGAGGTAATTCTGGTCGTTTTGTGAATTGTATAAGACAAGTCGAGATATTATCACATCGGAAATGGACGTTGGTACGGCTAACCCGTTGGCTAAAACTCGGTGATGTTCTCCAAAATCGTCTGGGGTAAATGACATAACTAAAGACGAAGATGAGCAGAAAAAAAGTACCATTCTCACGGAATAAAGAGGTAAACGTCCGGACAACTTGAAATCAGACAAGCTCCGTGCCAACTTCTCAACAACGATAATTAGAGTTATTGGCCACCGTGGAGGCACACTTTGGAAAGCACCGTTTTACCTGTGGTCGAGACAATGATTTTTCGAGGTCAAGAAAATTGAGTGAAAAAAGAAAGTGACAGTTGCAAAACAAACAAAAAAAAAACAATCACGCATAAGAACGCCGAAAAAGCACAATCAGCAAGTTTAACCGAGGGTGTGTACAACAGTGGATTTGTTGTGTTTTTTTTGTATGCGACATTCGACACCCGTGTCCAACGACAGTCAGTCAGATCGAACGTGTGTTCACTGCGGCCAGCCACAAGAAGGTTTGGGATCACTTCACCAAGGCCCAGAGGAAGAACATCGAGATGTGGAAGAAACAATCGTCGGTATGTATTTACGTGATCCTAATCGGCAAAGGAAAAGAAACGAACAAAACTAGAAAGAAATGAATAATCAACGACTCGAATGGATTATACGTATCTTCCTCCAGATTTCTCATTAACGGGGCTACGTTTTTGTTATCAACTGAATTCCCTCTTTGCCAAATTCCTCCTTTGCCAAAATGTCGGAATGGGTGTAGAGCTCGATTGGGTTTGCACATTCGAAAACCCATCGCTTCAAGCAAAACTATTATAATTGAGCAAGATCCCATAATACAATTCAGGAATGTGCAAAATCTACAAACAATTAAAGCGACGTTTGAATTATGAAAATTCAAATGATAATGACGCTTTGCGCTTGGAGCTTGTTATTTGCGAAGTATCTGATCGAGAGATAGTGAAAGAGAGAGTGAGAGAGAGTATCAAAGGCAGGTAAGTGAAAGTAAGGCGCTAAATTAATTTACCGGAGCACGGTCATAGACACCCGAGCCGAAAGCAGTTTTTGGCGTTTTGCTCCGAAGCAATGAAGGTGAACCACAAATTTAACGAAAGGTATTTTTTTTTTAACGGAAATTGGTCGTACGCGGCGTTTCGAGCTTCGAAAAAGGTAACAATGAGGCAAAGAAAGTAGAGGCATCGTGAACGTTGGAAACTATTTAAGGGTACGACGTTTCGAGTTGTGCAAGGAAGCCCGTATTGCGGTTTGCTTTCACCTGTTTCTTATCGGAGAGTTTGTGGCTTCTATTTTGTACTTTTCTTACGTAAAGATTATTCGAGCATCCCAATGTGGGCTGGAATCTGAAGAGGCTGCGGGAACGCTCCATCAGTGATAAGCGCATGAATACAAGTCAGGACCTGGAACCTCCAATTGGGAACGAACCGAAAAGGCTGCAGAAATAATTTCTGTTTAGCGATAAAAGTGGTTATACGAGAGCGAAGAAAAAGAAAAATTAGTATCCATAATAATGACACGACTACTAAAAACTGTTTTCCCTATCATCGATGCATGTTATTGGGTGAAATAATACTTTTCTCAGCGTTTCTCCTGGTACAAATCAACCTGTTTACTTTAGGAGCTGATGAATCGTTTCGTATTGATTATTGAAACAGGAGATCAAAGCTGTTCAATTGGAGGAAGCACTTATGGAAGGCGAAGGTGAGATGGAAGTTTCGGACTCCGAGGACGAACCGCAGAGAAAAAAGATACGATCGCAGATGGAAATGAGCGAAGATGCCGAACGGCATCAAGCTCTTAAGGATGAGGCCGACAGTTTGCGATGTCAATTGGAGGCTTATAAAAACGAGGTACGCGTAACGATAATATACAATTGATATGATTAAAGGTAAGTTCCGATCAAGAAGGTGAAAGACTACCTTCATTGTCGACAGGTCGATCTGCTGAAATCGGAAACGAAAGTAGACATCGATTTGAAAGACAAACAGATCAAAATGCTGCAGCAAACTCTGAAGGGTATGCAAGAGCAGTTATTGCAGTCAAGGAAACAACAAGCTCAGGACGATCAACGAATCAAGGAGCTCGTCGTCAAGTTGAATACTGCTAAAATGGAGGAAACTCAGGAGAACGAAATCATCACTCTCGACAAGGACGATGACCCGAGCGACGAACCTCGAACCCCAAAGAGCCTCGCTCCTGCAACGGGAACTACTCAGATCACCCAAAAAGATGCTAAACTAATTGGTAAGAGACGTCGATTTCATCCTCATATGTTGATCTATAATTTTATTATCTACCATGGAAAATTAATATCTCGTATGCAAATCGTCTGAATTTCATTTGAATTTTAATATTTCGGATAATTATATTGATATTGATATTGACGCGTGACCCATCGTTTTGCAGGTCTCATCGCGACGTTTTTGCATATCCATCCGTTTGGGGCGAGCGTTGATTACGTTTGGTCTTATTTGCAAAAAATGGAGCCTGGAATCAGGCCGAACGAAGTTGAGAGCCTGATGCAACGATTCCCGCAGGTTTTCAAACAAGAACTCTCTGGTATCGGTGCTAATATGGAAAGGCGATGGCAATTTTCCGGATTCAACGTTCATCAGACTCACTGACGAGTAACGCGCGATTGCTTAACCGGAGAAGCTTCCGCTGTCGCGAGAGAGTCCTCGTTCGCGTCCAAGGACGTGTGCGAAACATCGGAATTACTGAAATAATCGCTTTCGTTACTTCATGTCACGAAACATTTCATTGGGGGACAAATATGCGAGTTTTTCATCACTCGCATCACTTTTTGCCATAATACTGAAATTTGTGCGTTTCGTCCCGTTGTGCATATTATCGGGTTCCAGGCGATACTCTCGATACCGAATGACTCGTAGGCAGGACGTGTGCACAAGTAATGGTTTTAGATCTGAATTTAGGATTTTATACGCACTGTTTCAAGTGTAAAGACCGCAGCAGCGTGAAACGATGTTCCGAAGAAGAGTTTCCAGACTCAAATCGAAATATTGCGATTCAATTGAAATTTGTATCACCCACAGAAGATTCAATTGTGCAGTTACTTTCGAAAGATCAATGAGTTCCGCAACTTGGTTGCGGAGACTTTCAACGTTTAAGTTGAACCGTTGTTTATTCGGTGATACACTAGCCACCTCGTTAAAACGAGTCACATGGCTGGATTGAAATAATACTGATATTTAAATTTGAAAAAAAACCTGACGGACGTGTGATCATAGCATTAGGTGAGTCGATATAAAAAGTAAGTAGTTTTTCTGTTTCGTTCGTTAATAATACACGGATGAATGTGTGGATTTGAAGCTTTAACGTTGCAATTATGAACACGGATGAAACTTTGAGGAAAATCATGGCAACACCGCGTTAATTGATTCTGTTCGGTGAGCTACTTGCACAGTTAGGCATCGATTAACGGATATCTCAGAATATACAATGGTGTTTGGAATGTACGTAATAGTACAGTAAAAGCCGCTTTAGTGCTACTCAATTGTGCCATTTACGGAAGCTGTCGCTGTTGTAAAGTTACATTTTTTTGTTCCCAATGAAAAGCCTGTTCTCAGCGTAGAATCGTCTTTCAATATTACACGTGGTGAATAGTCCGATGTTTAATCTTTACACCTAATTTACCAAGACATTTGAAAAAAAACAGAAAGCGTTTGTTCAGCCGACTATCTCCCCCCCCCCCCTCCCCCGGCAGCCAATGAACTCGATATCGTTTCCTATAGGAAAACTCGTACGTTCGGGTTTAAAAAGCCCTCGGCAATCCAGTCAATAGCGTAAGACTAGAGCATCGAATCATATAGCTTAATTTTGCGAATAATGGTGTTTATAATTGTATGTGAATCTTATAGCTTGTGAAATACATTTGAATACGGGGCCCCAACCGTTTCCGGGGCGTTTCAACGGTGAGCGTAGATAACTCGAATTCACCACCTTTTGCGCCCTTCAGTTGAATTCCTATAAGCTGCTGTCCAATTTATTCAAAACGTGCCACAGAGTCCGCGGAGGCGGTAATCGATGTATCGACTTTGGTTACGAACAATTGCTCGCGTAGGTCGGATCATCGATCCATCGCGCCTTCTCTTCCCCTATCGTCCCTTCAACGGATTATACCGTTTATTCGAAAAGGAAGCACGCAAAAAAAATGATTAGGGTCAATCGAACGAATACGGCGCACACCGCGCCGATCAGCCGGCAATTCGCTCCGAAGCTGGAATCCCTCACGTGTGTCTGCTGTCACGGCGGTCTACATAAAAGCCTGCGGT
The DNA here is from genome assembly GCA_030523105.1 of Ophioninae sp. A BG-2022a. Taxonomy (NCBI): domain Eukaryota; kingdom Metazoa; phylum Arthropoda; class Insecta; order Hymenoptera; family Ichneumonidae; species Ophioninae sp. A BG-2022a. The sequence goes on from JAPYZI010000853.1 coordinate 14,769, forward strand.
TTGAAAAACCGATGAGATAATAGGACAGAGGGCGCTGCGGTGCTCAGGGAGCTCGGAAAAGCACACGGCTACAGAAGTGCTACACGATAGGACTTTCGATACACTTTTTTGTTTCTATCACGGTGCGCTTTTTTTTTGCACATATCCACCGAAGAAAAGCTCGATAGTAATTATTTTTACGCTCGATTACCGGTAGATGGAAGAAAAAAGAAGGAAAAGGGAAGAGGCTAATTTGAGAAAGTGGAGAGGCTCGGAGCGTGGTGCGCCCCCGAAACGAGACGTCGGGACGCGTCTGAGTTGTGTTTTTACTCGCGTGTACGCTGTACCGTACGTATATCGCGCCCGAAAAGCGGCTGCGAGGAGCGGCCATACTCAAACAAGCGCCGAGCGGAGACCGCGAGAGACAGAGAGAGAAAGAGAGAGCGAGAGTGTGAGACAAAGACAGACGGAGAGCCAGAGCTAAGAAAGTGGGACTGCATCAACCATCATAATGTTATAAAATTTTTTAAAGAAAAACAAGTCGTGCGCGAGAAAAAACTCTGAAAATTATTTTGACTCTACGAACGGGTTTGACGTTGCCTGGTAAAAGAGACGAGAGGCTAGAGAGAGGGAAAGAGATAGAGGGAGAGAGAGAGAGAAGCGATACAGCCACTCGAATCGCAGCTAGCCGACGACGTCGATTTTACACATCTTTCCAGTGCCATAATTTTTTGTGAATATTCTGGCTCTCTCGCAACATGAAAATCTTCGAAAGTGTGATTAAAAAGGAGACTGCATCCGGAGATTCTTGATTCTGTTTACGCAAGATACGACGAGAAGGCGAAAAACGTTCGTCGGAATAGAAAAAATCCTCGGGGATTGGCAAGAGAGAAAGAAAAAAATAGGGCTATTTTGCAAGAACGTTGACAACGCGTACCATTTAGATATTGGCCACTTTTCTTTCTCCCTCGTCCCATCGATCCGCGTGTCCATTTTAATAAACCGGCGTTGAAAAAGCCTAACTCTCGGTATTATCGCGATCGAACGGAGTCGGTTCTAAAATTCGCTATACTTTGGCACAAAGTTTGAAAAAAATCCGCTCGATTGCTCGCAGTAGAGCAGTAGAGTCTCGATAGAGAATCGTCAAGATAGCGGGAACAGTGGCTCAGGAAGCCGGGAGTCCCAGTTCGACAAAGACTAATCCGTCGAGCGGGCGAGGTATGAGTGCCAAAGCTTACGTCAACAGGCGGGTCCTGGCGATCCAGGCGAAGAAGAAGCGATACAAGCCAGCCAAGCGAAAGGGAAAAGGAAATTCCCAATCGGAGGCTGCTGAGAACAACGGAGCTCATTGCTCCAAAACAGCTCCGGCCAGGCAGACTCAGGATACCACCGGACAGAGACAATTCACCATGGACAATGGAAATAGGTATAAAGAAATCGTGTATGCCATCCAACGATAGTCCTCTTTTGTTTTCTATCTATTGCTCGTACTATAGCCCTGCGATAGTTTTATTATACTTTTTAAGACCTCACATGACAGAAGAGCGCTTCTATATTGTAACTAAGTTAGGGACGCACAAAGGAGTTCTGAGACGCAATGATACATACAATATAACACAAGGAAAAGCTTATGAAGCATTGCGTACTATTATCTAAAGCAAAATTGTAAATTTGCGGAGAGCCAGTTCGCCGATGATTCAATAGCAACAATCACTTGCATCAAAATGCAAATTAATTTATAGAAACCTTCTTTTTGAATTGTTCGATTAACACTATCACTGAATGTTTGGAGTTGAACAAACCTGGCGCATAGGTTCGACGTTTCTGTTCAGGCTTTGACGGAGTTCCCAAAGTATCACCGCCAACTCTACTGAAAGGGAACGAAAATTGATACGGAAATACTATTTATGTACCAAACCTGTATACTTCTCGATCATTGAGTCATTCACATTTCTGAGCACAGGCCTGTACCAATGATTTAGTTCATCCTGATATTAGTACGATCGGATTGTCTTCAATTTAGCTTCTTTCATTTTATACCTCGAGTGGATAAAGCGATTTAGATTGTTTTACGAAGGATCTTTTTTTCATTGATCTGTTCTTTGCCAGAAAGAATGTACATTTTTGTACAATTCCCTGGAGATGTGACTGCTTTGTAAAAAATTCCACGTTTTGTGAAAAATGATAAATTTATCACACTTATTCAAATGAAAAGTCGGAAAACTATTAATAGTTCTCTAGCATTCTCTTTCCACACGATTACCAAAGGCTTATTTAGAACAGGGTTTGTGGGAAGAACAAAAAGTTGAGGCAATGGAAGTAGTTCCATTGATACGTTGCCAACCATTTTTTATTTGCACAGACATTTAATGATAAATCGGAAGATTGATAAATTCACACGATCTGACAGCTCTAGCAACGATTCTATCGAGGTTGACGAAGAGGTTTACAGCAGCGAGGATGAGGAACAAGAAGATAGCACGGATTACTGCAAAGGCGGTTATCATCCTGTGAAGATCGGCGACTTGTTCTTGAACCGTTATCACGTTACGCGCAAACTCGGTTGGGGCCATTTTTCCACTGTTTGGCTCTGCTGGGATTTACAGGTATTCTAAAATGCTCTTGTCAAATTCTGGTCAAAGCATCGCTTGTAAATTCAAAGAATAGAAAGTTCTCTCGGAATGGCAATACCGTTGAGGAGGTTATCTCGATCCATACTGCCATCACTGAATTTCGTTTGATAGGAAGAAAATGTACGTTTTAGGTATTTACATCGAGTACATAAAATTGATTAATTTCAGGACAAGCGTTTCGTCGCCCTTAAGGTCGTCAAATCGGCGTCCCATTTTACGGAGACGGCACTGGACGAGATAAAACTTTTAAAAGATGTACGCGACACTGATCCCAGTGATCCGAAACGCAATAAAACCGTACAGCTATTGAACGATTTTAAGATCACCGGTATAAATGGTCTTCACGTGTGCATGGTATTCGAGGTTCTTGGACACAATCTCCTCAAGCTCATCATCAAATCCAATTATCGTGGCATACCGAGAAACAACGTGAAGCGAATAATCAGGCAGGTCCTGGAGGGGCTCGATTATCTGCACAACAAATGTGAGCGATTCAGAATAGTTTTACTCGCGTTACGATATTGGCTCGTGCAGGTGGTGGCTTCTAACGACACCCCAATCGTCCTGTACATTCAGACATAACTCGTCATATTTCTTTTCAGGCAAAATCATTCATACGGACATAAAGCCGGAAAACGTTCTCATATGCGTCGATGAAACCTACATAAGGAATCTCGCTTTCGTTGCTACCGAATTACATTCGTTGGGTCTGAAGCTTCCCGTCTCGCTAATCTCGACCGCTCCGAAGGAATTTCAGGAGCCTGTACCCAACGCAAAAATGTCGAAAAACAAGAAGAAACGTTTGAAGAAAAAGGCCAAGCGCCAGAATGAGTTGTTGAAGAAGCAGATGGAACAAATCGAGGAGATCGAGGAACAGTCGAAGAATACGAACAATACACAACAGAACGGCGACGCAGATACCAATAGTCCGGATCAAGATCCGGAGAGTATCGAAGAGAACACGGAGAGCAAAGGTTCGCCTGATATAACAGAGCCCACGGTGTCGCTTCGCGTCAACGGTTTCGATGCACTCCCGGTTGAGGAAAATGTCGAAAATCCATTGCCAGAAGTGCTAACAAACTCGGAAACAGTCGCACTTTCGGGCGGTGATAAGAATTGCGACGAAGCTGCTCATCCGTCCGAGCCACAAGAAATCGAGGAAAGAAGAAAAGAAGGTACGAAAGTTTATTCTACAATCTAGGGAATTATTCAGTAACCTAGGACTCTCAGCGAATTCCACGAATAACACGCAAATAACTTAGAATTCATGAGAGGTAGTACAATTTCTATTGTCCGAGTACGGCGATAACAGTACTGATAGTAGCATTAATTTGAATCGTTTTCAGGACGTAGTCATAAATCGGGTCAGAAACAATTGAAACGAGTGTCCGTGGCGCCCCTCGATCCGGCACTCGTGGACTGCGAGCTCGAAGTTAAAATCGCCGATCTCGGGAACGCCTGTTGGGTACACAAGAAGTTCACGGAGGATATACAGACGCGACAGTACAGGTCACTCGAAGTTTTGCTTGGCGCTGGCTACGACACTTCGGCTGACATATGGTCGACCGCATGCATGGCGTTTGAACTTGCCACGGGAGATTACTTGTTCGAACCTCAAGACGGTGCGGACTATTGCAGGTACGTTGTATCACTGGATTCATGGAGGTATCAAGTGCTCCTTGGACACGATCAACTAGAAGCGTCTAACAATTTGGAACTTTCCATCTCACGGAGCCCAATCTGAAATTGCTTTCAAGGTTTTCGAGCCCTCATCTTCCATCGAACACTTGTCTCATATTTGATTTCTGAAATCTTACATGAACCTCCTGAGATCTTGACAGATTTCCCGTTTGCCGATTCACCTCCGTCCCATTTCTGTTCGTTTATTTATTTCTTAAAATTGGTCAACAGGGACGAGGATCATTTGGCTCATATAATCGAACTGCTGGGGGCAATACCGCGTCGCATAGCCCTGTACGGTCGGCACTCGAGGATGTTTTTCAACAAGAAAGGCGAACTCAAGCACATCACCGGGTTGAAGCCGTGGGGACTGTACGAGGTGCTTACGGAAAAATACGACTGGTCGCCGAGTGAAGCCCGTGAATTTGCCGAGTTCCTAACGCCGATGCTCGAATTCAATCCGAGCGCTCGGGCCACTGCGGCCAAGTGCCTCAAACATCCGTGGCTCCAAATTCAGTGATCGATTTTTGTTGCTTTTTTTTTCAATCATTTTATCATTAGAGAACAAGAACAGACCAAAAAACCATCAAGCGAAATTTTGTCAGTTATTCGTGACGTAAGCACGAGGGGCGGACGGAGAACCCTCATATACTCGTACGAACGCAAAATCAACGCTCCTGAAAAATGTCCGCCGATGTAACACGGGCTTGGCCGAGAGACGGACGAACAGGCAAAAATACCGATGCGATCGAGGTTTAACGATAAAATCCGCTTTCCAACGATCATCAAACGCTGAATATTGAGCCAAATGTGTCACCGCGGAAAAGAAAAAAAGAATGTCTCGAAATTATCGCGGTTACTACTTCGTCAAACATTCCGGAATAACTTTGACGCGGCGTTATACTTCGCGTTTCTGATTGGGACGAGTTGACTTCTTCCAAACAGTGGTCCCATGCGCGTTTCACTCTCGGCGAGCCTGTCATCAATATGTATATTTTTTTAGTACCATCTCATTTTTTTGTTCGCACTGTCTTGTCTCTCTATGTGTATAATTTTTTTCATTTTGCAACGACGACTTAAATTTAAAAAAAAGCAAACAAAATCAACCATCCAGTACTTTATTTCTTAGGGAGGATTGTTAACGCCAAGTGAGTTTTTTACGCGTGTGATTTGCGCGACGCGTCGAGTTCCCGCATAAATATAAAAGTAGTACGCAAGATGAACGAGAGAATCTTTGTGAAATTTTGTACGTCGCACGGCGATGTCGCTGGATTTCGATGAGTCTGATAATACTCAATGTACACCTGTTGACGGGTTACAATTGCATGCTCTCATAAAGTTGACAAGAAACGAGAAATAAAGAGAGAAAGCAAGTTAGAAGAACCGAAAGAAAGAGTGGAGAAGGAAAAACGAACGGGCTACGGATGCTTCGAATTGTTGATTATCAACGGAATCGCGGAGTTTGTAAAGATTGACATAAGAACAATGGCCTTTCGTTTTTCGATGACGACCACTTCGATTTTCCTCTCCAGTTTTTCACCCTTCTCGTTCGAGATGACTATCATTGTACGCGAGGACCGGGAGAGAGAAAGTAGAAATACCTTTTATGAGAACACACGTGTAAAAATATTTAGTTCGCAATGGTATCAATGGTTCTCGATCCAGGAGCATTTGGTTCGCGTTCGTTCCTTGGGCAACCAAATGTTCGCGTCATTCTTTCTCATAGTTCACCCTTAAAAGCTCACAATAACTAATTATCCGATTGGCAGTTTTGCCAGATTTGTACAGTATATACCTTTACGTAAAAAAAACCGCATCAACAACAACAACAAAACCGAGAAAACATAATGAAGAAAGACTTCGCAAAAATATCTACAGAATTTTCAATACAACTTTTGTGGTGGTTTACAGACAATGCGAAGATGTCCCGAATTTCTTCGGAACGCGTACTGGGTTTGGGGGTTGAAAGAAATCGATACGGAAGAAGATGACGCAGAAGAAGAAACAACACCATACCATATTTCTATACACGAACGGAGGAATGAACTACACCAATCGTAATTGTGAAAAATCACTCGTTAGTTCGTAAGAATGTATGGGAAATCCGAAAGCAATATCGGTCATGTGCATAGGCGTTCCAAAATTTTTTAAAAACGAAATTATACGGAAGAAAGAGAGGGAGAAGGAAGAAACAGACTTTGCGGAAGAGCAGTGATGGAAGAGAAAGCAAAGGTTGAATCTCCGATCTCGCTTATGCGCCGAATGACGTTGCAGGAGTAGACGAAGAGAGAAATTAAGGGGTAATATCTATCGCGATCTTACCGACAAGGAAATACGCCGATCGCAATGGCTCCGAAAATTTAAGAGGACAAAATTGCAAAATGCTTTGCTCTATTTATATCGAAAAAAAGTGTGTGATGGTGAAGTTGTTGTGAATCAGTTGTGCCGGAAGTGACCTTGAAGTACCGGTACACACCAGAGGCATAAGAAGCGACAATTTAGAATACAAGGCAGTTTAGAGATTCGTATAATCTGCATGCTTAGATAATGCCCCATTGGTCAAATAGAAGTAAAGAGGAAAAAATAAAATGTGCAGTGAGAGAGATATAATGTTGAAACGACTCGAATTACAAACGCGAAGGAGCCAGTTGTGTCGAAGATGAAGGGAATAATTAAATACAACAATCGTGTAGAGCCTCATGAACCACATGATTTTTAGCAACTATACCGAGACGAACAAACGAAAAAAAACAACCCCCTTGCCGCAAGATAGCGGATGAAGTTGTGTAATTTTTTTTTTAATTTACGTTTTTCCTTTCTCCGTTTCTTATTTCAGAAATGTTGTATCGAAAATTGAACCGATAATCGGATAACCGGTATGCATTGATTAACCGGACGACAAATGTGATTATTGGAGAAAACGAAGATGAATTAATAGAAATTGGTATTGTTAACAATTTATCATTACGCATATACGTATCGAAAGTCGCGATCGAATCTCCACCGGATTAAAAAAACGTACTTCCAATTTGTCCTTTGTGTTACCTTCTTTTTTTTATTTTTATTTCGCTTTCTACGTCTGACACGAGAGTGACTAAATCCAAAATGTGTTTTTAGCAAAACTTTGTAACGAGTTTGGCATTGCCAATGAAGGAACAACAATGATACAGAAAAAAATATGTACCGAGAAGTGTTCGAAGACTATTCTTAAGCGGGAAATTATTCGAATTCGTTCAATCAATCACGTTACTTTTTTTGTGATAGCGCTAAATGAGAAAAGAACCGGCAAATTTTCATTTAGAAAACCTATGTACTCTAGTTATTCGATGTATGAACAAAAATGACCGAGCGTGTTGAAAGAAAAAGAAGAAAAATAGTTAAAAGCGTAATCCCCTTTAATTGAAACCACCAATAGTTGGAGGGGAGGGGAGAATACGGATAATCGAATAAACGAATTTGATGTTGAGCTCTTTTCGCCTGTCACTGCTGGACGGATATGCATCCACTCGCAACCTAGAATACAACGGAAACGTCAAGAAAATTGATGTTCTCCATGGAACGAATCATACGCGAAGGGAAGTCGAGCATTTTATCGATAGCTATTAAAGGGCACTGATTTTGTTCGTCGTATACATGTCCTATAAAAGCCATTTCGAGGATTCCACGATTTTGCAGTCACGCGAAACGAAAGAACCGAATCTGAGCGGTTTATCGGAGTTTCTCGTAGAAAGTCGCGTATTGACCGGGAAATTTTTCACAAGTACCGAGACTATTACTTTTATAGATTTAAGAATGTTAAAATAAATATTTATTTAATAGATTATTGTATTTATATTTAAATATAGTTGCTTGTATTTAAATTTTGTCGCGAAATGTAATTAATCGTTTCGTGGCATCCCCGAGCTTACACCTGTGTAACGAACATCTTCGCGTAAAGAAAAATCAGTGTCCATGAATTTGCCTTGACGAGTTACTTGGTATTCCTCGATTCATTGTTCCATCATTTATGGTTGAAGTTTGGCGTTTGTCAAAAACGCTCGTACGTCGGTCACTTGTTGAGTCATTTAACCATTGTGGACAAATCTCGAAGTTGTGGCGCTCGGGCGCGTCTCAGTTGTTTTGATTTTCTATTTTTTTTTCGTTGCACGAAACGGTACAAGAATAAGCGGGGAAAAATCGTTGTAACGTTTCAATAACGAAACTCGAGTTGTATGGATGTTACGGCTGACGAAAGTTGAGGTGTTTCTGGGCGCGGAGTGCCAGACCCCCGTCCCCCTCCTCATACCATTGGCCCGTTTTGAATCGTTGCGCGACAGTAAGCAGACGCATCGCATCGAGTATGAGTGTGTTAAGCTTGTGCGGTAAAAACTGATGATTCAGCTTGAAGAATATGCCGCCGTTTACAGCTGTTGTATTTTCTATCTTAAGGCTAGTCGTCCTACGGATTTCGATTAACGTGAGATTTGTGCGTGAAAATGCATGGAGGAGTGACAAAAAAATACACACACATAGCGTACAGCCACGTTAACGGTTTCTTTGGCAATTCCTGATAGGAAGAATGAACAGATAGGCGAGACTTCTAGTCGGTTTTGATTTGGTCTTGCGCCAGCGTCATCGTCGGTATACAAATTCAAGGCCCAACGGCGATCTGGTATTTAAAGCCAAGTGACAGACCGGGTAGTCACGGGGTTTGAAAAACAGCCCAGAATAGTGGCAAAAAGAAAAGTAACGGATAACCAACGTCTATTCTCTCGTATGTTCGAGATGTGTAATTTTTCTAGAACATTGGGCCGTACTTGGTGACTTGGTGTCTGAAAAGTGTCCCGAACGGGATCGCATAAGTTTGAAAGAACACAAATTTTATAGTCCGCGGTATTCCATTGGTGAGAAAGTTTTTGTAAAATTCCATAAATTGACCGAGCAAGGAGAATCATCGCGAAGGGTCAGCAGGCAGGGCATGCGCTACGGCAAGAATCGCGTGTCGTGCCGCTACGATGCAGCAAACGCTGGCAAAGATCGTCCGCGCGCCGTAACCTCCGAATTGTACCTAGCGGCACATCCATTGTATCGAATGAAATTATGCGATCCCTTGCAGATAAAATTCTGTAGCTATTCGTTCTACTAAATAAAATCGGATGTTCATCGGCCCGTTCGTTCAGTTACTCGTAGCTAATCCAACCAATTAGCAGCAACGCGCATTATGCCGAACGAGACACTGAAAACGAAACGAACGCGTCTTCAATCCCTGATCCACATCCCTATGGAACTCGCGATATTAGTTTGTCCGAACGGTTCACGAAATTCGGTTCGATAACTTCAAGGGTAACAAAATGACATTTGATTTTTTTAAATACATTTGTATTGATGAAAATTGCGCAGCTACACGGTACTTCCGGCCAGCCGGAAGTACCCTCGATTAATACTAGTCGATCGAATTTTCGTCATTATTTACACAGTCAAGTATACACAAAATGGTAAATTGGTGCGGTGGGTCTCAAAGGAACGGAACTTCACGTGAAATAAGATGAGAATTTTCAAGTATCCCGAAATTATCGACGATACATTCATAGATAACTGTCACATCCATAAGACAAATTTCCTCGTGCGGTGCGTGCTGTTTTTTCGACTCAAATAAAACGCTTCTATCAATCGGACCAATCCTCCATCATTCTGTAAATAAATTAATTAGCGTTTATTACCAGAGTATAATTCTCCGTTGTTACCTGACGCTACAGAAGCGCACACAAATTCCTTTTACCAGCCAAGGAAAACGAATGACTCTAAGCGTTTTCTGAGTCACCAAACCGCTCACTGAAATATCGACGAAACTCCGATAGCAAACGAATATCTCAAAATTGGAAGATCAGTAGACGACACAAACCGAAAGTACCAAAGTTGAAGTTATAGAAAAAGACGACCGAGAGATTGTAGAAAAAGTAGACAGAAAATCGTCTGCGCGACATAAAATTACATAAAATGATATACATAAGTAGTATTTGGACGGAAATACAGACACAAACGAAAAAATCTCGTTTCGGGAAATACCGATTTTCCCTCGGAGTCCTGAGGCTAAATATCCTACGAATCAGCTGCTGCGAATTTCGATCAAAAGATACAATTACGCTGAAATTTACCGTAGAGGCGCGATATTTTTCCAAATTTTCAGGCAAAGTTATTTATAAACGCTTCTTTTTTTTTAAATTCGAAAGAGTCGTGTGGCGGAACGATCGCAATCATTGCATAATGTGTAACCGCTCATCGTTGTGGGGTTTAGGAAGAGAGCGAAAGGGTGGTGCGATCCGGCTCGCATCCGGGCCGAGGCTCGCAGCCAAAAGTTACGAGTATGCAGCAGCTCGCAGCAAAAAGCTACGCAATGGTTCTGCGAGACTATCATGACCGCCCCGATTTTCCGCAGCGTGTGATACATGACGCCTCGAATTGGGGCTCAAAAGCTATAAAACAATGTGACGCATCCTGTTAGAGAAAGATATTATGTATCCATGAAAATTTGCGTACACGCCGTAAACACGACCATGCCAAAGCGAATGATGACGCGATGCGCAAGGGCCAAAATAAACACATCAACAGAAAACACGAAGGATCGCGATTAGATACTCAATATAGACCCGTGACTGGGGCGTCCACCAGATTTCTCCTTGACAGCGCCATCCTTTCTCGCGCCGTCGCTCGGAGGCCTAATAATGTTGAGTTGCGCCGTCGAAGCCGTTGTCGTTTCCTCGTCCGATTCCATTGGACTTATTCGTATCGCCTGGTACCACTGATTCGTCAAGTCTGTCATCTGCGATTTACAATCCTTGAGCTCTTGCTGGGTGAAACGCCGAGTGAAGAATGGTATGAAGAATTTTAGATCCCAACGCGCAAAACCGCGTATTCGCGTCTGAAGAAACGACACTTCCATCTCTTCCTCCGTTAGCTCGGACAAATGCTCAGAATCGATAGTTTGGCCCTGCAAACTCGCATGATTGAGCACGGTGAGTTTCTTTTAACAGGTTACGACATCAATCGATATCAATCACATGTTAGAATTAAGAAACGTCGCATCAAATGTGTCCGTTTTTGAGTAAGAAGTTTCTGATTTTAAAAAAAAGGAGAACTTACGCTGGTTGGAAGAATAAATGAACATACCCATTCTCTCGTTTTACTGAGAGATATCTCTTTGTCGCGTTTCTTCCTTCGACTGCTCTTCGGTTTCTTCTCCGCCCTCAATAATTTCAACAACGGCATCGTCGAGCCGCCAAATATGAGGGTTGTGAAAAGTACAATAATGAGAGTCGTTGTGATGATAACGTGACGCGTTTCATCGCTGAAATCCAAATGAAGCGAAAGCGCGTACGAGATCGCTCCGCGAAGTCCGCTGAACCACATTATGAACATCATTTTCTTGGTGATTTGATGCTCACGGAATCGATTTACTACGATGGCCAGAGGAAATATATTGGCTGCTCTACCGATCAGGCACAGTATTATGGACCATATAACCAGAGCTGGTTCCACCTGCGTGTCGAAAAATGGTTAACTTTGTCAGTTTCGTACTAAAATTTCCTGTTGCAAGAAATCAAGACGTAAGTATACTCTGTGTCTGAAACTGAAGAGTGCCAAGCCCAAATACGCGAAAACACAGGTCTCGGCGATGAAAGCGAGAGTCCTCATCGTTTGTTGCATCGTTATTTGAGTCACCGTTGATAGATTGAAATGCGTATAATGGGACATGACAATACCGTTGAACAAAATTGCCATGATACCTGATGTAATAGAATACACGTGATGAAATATAAAAACTTGTTGGAAATATAAAAACGTAAATGTATAAATAAAAATCGAGAAATACTTGCAACGGTTAACCCCTTAACTGTGACACACATATGGGTGGAAAAGTCTTGTGACACTTTTGTGTTGTTACATATGCGGGCGTTTACATCAACAACAGAAAACACGTTTGGCAATACCGATTTGATTACTGCTTGGTAAATGGTGGTTTTCAGCTCGCTAAATGTAAATCTAAAATCAAATCTACAAAATTTGATATGGTGAATTAAATATGGCAGATAACAAGTAAAAAGTTTCTTTCAAACGAAACTGAGTATCTATTTTTCGAATTTCTATCAGACATATTGAAACTCTCATCTGCAATATTGGAAATCTGATTTCACATTCAATGCAAATTGAGAAACCTTGGAATCCATGAACCTCTTACTTTCATTGAAATAAAACTTGGGGAATTTGTATGCGCCTTTGGATTCGTAATTTCGAAATATGAAAATCTGGTGTGTTCGACTCGGATGAGCGCAAGAATCGTAGAGTACTGCGATTATACGATGACTGTGACAAGGTTTTTGTGACACAAAAGTGGCATAAAACTGCTTTTTTCGTCACACCGTTAAGGGGTTAATAGCCGGAAAAATAAGAAGCAGCTCGTCTGGTGGTTGCCTATAAAACCACCTGTTCTTAAACTATAAAATCAGTCATTGATACAGCAATTTGATAACGTGGCTTTTTAACGTGTACAATCAAATGAGCCATCATTCAGAAATAAGTGAAACATATGTCATACTGTTAAACAGTGAATACTTGTTTTTTTACGTGTGTTCGATTAAGAAAACTTGAGCGTTCGATATGAACATGTTCTACGTAACGTCCGTTGGACAAAATAATATTCCCGGTATGTTTTATTGTTAAACTATAGGTTCTTGGCAACCACCAGAAATGTGGAACAGGACTTAAAGTGTCTCGCGTACCCGATAATTGTATGCCTTCCGCGAGTACATAGGGGGCATACGTAAAGACGAGCATCATTCCAAACTCGAGAGATGGATTTTTCCTCAGGTCGACATGTTTGAGCAGAAGAGCACTGGTGAGAGCGAAAACAACTCCTACTCCGGCGGAAGCGAAGAACATGAGGCAAAATCGATTGATACCGAGAATGATGGCTTCGCTGGTTGTTGCTGCATTATTGGATTCTAGTACAGAGGTTGTGAGAACAATGGATATCGCGTCGTTCAATATGGATTCGCCAAAAACCAGCATATTGAGAACAGGATCCACATCCAGAGCGTGAAATATGGCCACTGTAGCAACGGGATCGACGGCTGATATGAGAGAACCGAAAGCAAAGCTTTCTACGAAACTCAGTCTATACGCGACCTCTGCAAGGCCGAGGAGGTAAATTCCAGCACCTATGACGAAAGCCGATATGGCTGTCCCAAAAATAGCAAAGACCATTATACTGCCGATATTTTGAAAGAAATTGCCCTTGTGAAGATTATAGCCGGACTCAAAGATGATAGGAGGCAAGAGTACTAGGAAGAACGCGGTTGGCGAGAAAGCTTCTTCCTTGCGCCAGTTGGCTATATTCTGATGAGACATCATGTTTATCGTCATGCCTATGGCGCCGCCAAGGAACACAATCACCACAGACTCTGGTAGGTACTCGAAATTTGTCTGGAGCATCAGATGAATGAGAAGTATGCCTAGTGCTAGAACGCACAGAACGAAGAATATGGACATGGAACTGTTGTGTTCTTCCTCGGCAGAACCTTTGTCAGGTAGGACTGGCTCGGCAAGGGAAGCTGCCGTTGTACTGTTGCTCGTAGAATTTGTTGTATCAGGATTCCGAGTACTCGGCGAATACGGTTCAGTAGTGCTCAGGGGTCCTTTCTCGTTTCCACTAGATTTTGATTCTTTGTCCTCGCTAGCGAGTTTAGTAACCTTGGACGGTTCTTCGCTTTTCGTTGTATGATTTTGTAAACTCGAAACGGTGCCATCCGGTGGATCATGATCATTCGTTGATGTTCCATTGTTATTGTTGATGGGAGATGCCCCCGATGCGAGCGTACTGTCCGTAAATAGCGAGACAAAGTCGGACCGATTCGTCGTCGTGGCTGGTAGGTTCGTGACGTTTTTAGACGATGTCACGTTGTGACTGTCAATCACAAGGACGATCGCCGACACTACGAAAATAGTCAACCGCATTGTACTGGAGCACGGTTTACAACGTGTTCACATTATAATATTGTTGCAACAAGCGTGTTCGCATCGACGAATACGTGCGGCGAATTATTGTGAACTGTTCTACTGATTCACACGAAATCGTCGACTAAGAAAATGAGGAGGCCGAATTCAGCATTTTGACTTGTCCGTAAAACTACAAACAGGGATGGCGCTTGGATCGAGTGGAACGCTGCAGTTCTAACCCAACCTGACGGAATAGACCGAGCGCGAATTCTGTGTTATTTTCAACTTCATCGTTCTCGTAATTGTCACCGGAAAAGAAAAATTTAATCCCCACTCCATACATTTTCAAACCTATATGCAAAGCCGTGACCGTCGAGGGCTCAGAAATAGTTTGAATGATTTCACAAAGAATTAGAAACGATTATGGCAAAATAACGTAAGAAGTCAAAGTCGAATTGCCAAGTTCACGCAGTCAGTGACAGGGACTCGCGGCCTCCGGTTAATATCGACCGGTTGATTGTAGCGACACCCATCGATTATTGACGACAAAACGTTTCGAGCAACCCGTAAGCTGTACACATTTCTACGAGACTCGATCTAGTTCGTAATGGCAATATTTAAGATACTTTTGACAGATATATTCCGTGAAAAGTCTGGAAATAATATAACAAACCTTTACCGCCAAGACGCCGTAACCGATGTAACCAGCGTAAGCAATTTTCCTCAAAATGTTAGAAAATGTTTAAATTAGTGTAGGGACAAGTCATACAATACGATATTCGAGGTGGGCTTTTATTGCCCCTTGACCGGCTGTTATTTGATATTTTTAAAGGATTATCGTAATAATCTTATATTTTCATCAATAGTGTCATCAAGTGATTCTCAAAAATTCAAACACAGCACTGGCCTTTACATTACGTTTGGGTTCATTTGGATTGGTGCATGCCTCTGCCTGTTTTCTAATATTCAGTCGATTCTATAATCTCAATATTTCGATGCAGCTTACTTCAAATGGAGTAAACGAAACGAATATCCGATATTAATAAATTAATATAAGTACTTGTTCCCCAGTGTCGACAATGGAAGCGGAACACAACAGTGGTAATGACGCAAGTCGTGGCGATCGATGCACGGACAACAGGATGGTCTGACGAATGATCGGAATACGGTTGTACAGCCAAGAAAGAAAGAGGAGTACGCTTATTTCTCCAAAATTGACAAGAGTAAGGAGGGAGAAACGGGCGTGCTCGGAGTAATGAGCGAGACTCGGCATCATCTTCGCTCGGTCTCCGATTTGTATGCAGCCGATGAAATAGAGGTGTTACTGTTGGAAGAAATTAGAGATCTGGAGCCACCGCCGTCGGCTTATTCGAAACCCGAGGATATTCAGGATTTCGAAATTGGTACGATGACACTCTTGATTTGTTATGATACAACTTGTTCTCTTTGAAAGATTGTTCGGAATCTAGTTTTATTCAAATTTTAGCGGTATCATTCGCTAAAAGCAATCAAAGTTTTTTTTAGGAATTTGAATTTGAATTTCCATGACCGATTGATGTATAGTCCATGTATGTCTGTTGAAAAGACAATAAATGTCACAGCATAGTTCAGTAGAATTTCAACAGTAAATCTTGATCATCGAGTAATAGGACTATAATAAGTTGCTGTAGTGATATTGCAACGCAAGATCTAAATCGACATTAGAAATTGTTTTTCAGATGGTCAATGGATAATAATAAGATGAATGATTTATATCGTTTGACAGAGTTAAGCTATCGCTTGAAAAATTCATATAATCCTATCAATTTATTAGATGAGACTATCTAAGGAAGCATCCATTTATACGAATGTGCAGAAGAATCGAGATAATTTGAATTACGCATAACCGTAAGACTTTGAAAATAGCAGGTAGCAGGACAGGTGGGCGAATCAGCTCCCAGTCCTCGGAGCTGGATTCGCCTGGTGTTCATTCAACTGTTCACTCATGGGATTCGCACGCCGGCTACCACGGTCACTACGGACACGGCGATCGGAGGCACGGGTCTTCCGCCAATACACTGCCCTGGCCTGGAGGGACGCATCTTGTTCTTTATTGCGATGTCCAGGGTCACCTCAAGACAACTCCAGGCGTCGTCAGACTCTTGTTGCTCGTTAGTGTTGTTGGTATTACCAAAGTTGTATCGTCACTTTCAAAGTTAATCGTTTCCATACTTTGTATGATCCTTTTTTGCAAGGACGATTAGGTCGAACGCTACGAGTGGTACGATATTGATTGCAGATAACGTCGGTGGCTTGCTTAGCTACACTCTGCAGTTCCGGTACGGCCAAAGTCAGTCTGTTCATGCTGCCACTCGTTGGCCGCTTGCGGTTTATGATTTTCGTCGCCGTGTTCTGTCTCCTCATAACTACGCTTCTTCTTTTCCTGGACATTTCGCACATCGTTTACATGTTCCCCTTCAACTGGACTAAGTTGGTAAGAATACGAAAAATACTTTTGCTACACGAAATTTCACTGATAACAAATTTATCTTTCGGTTATTGTACGATTCGTTATAACCTACGAATATTTGCTTTAATATTTCAACGAACCTTGCTGCCTCTTGAATGGACATCCGCGTGTGTTCTGTAACTCCAATTTTTATTCAGTCAAATCCATGAATAAGACGATTCGTGTTATGTTTTAGAACGTGTGGATCTTTAGTGGGATCGGGCTGTCTTATGTAACCGGAAGTGCCCTTCTCGTTTCTTCGATATGGGAGTATTACGCTAGCGGGTGGGTTCCTCGCCGTACTCGTTCACAGCTCACTGCGGCGGCTGGCCTTGGTCTCTCGTGCGCGTTGCTAGCATTTTTGCTCACGTGGATTCACGGTCGTCATGGCTCAATCTACAAGGATTCGGCGAGCGACGATGATCATGTACCTAACCAATTTTACAAACCTGTAGCCAATTCCTCGTCGTCGGGTGTAAGTAATTAATTATTTTCATCAAACGTCGTTTGTGTTATTTGTCGTTATACGTTCCTTTCTGAGCATCGTTAAAATTTTATCGTTTTCTAACACATTGATCTGATATTTTCGTGATGTTGTCAGTTTCACTTTCGAAGTCAGGTAAATTGTTGAATATTTATGCAACAGTATGATGCTTGTGCGTAACCGTTGACGGGCGTTAAGTTCATTAATTAAAACCTCCCTTGATCATTCGGGTTATCAGACTCGTCGCATTATTAAAAAGCTAAGTAAGCGTTTGATGTACTGCGACGTTTCTCGAGTGAGCATTCAATCCTTTGATGATGTTATTGTTTCAAGTTCGCGTGTTTATATTTGCTACAATGCAAAATTCATCGGTGAATGCAACAGATTTGAGGTTGCCACGAACCATCGTTGAAGACATAACGAATTGAAATTTTGATATTCGGACATGCATGAAGCGAGGAAAAAGCTGCGGTGCAGCACGAACGCAACACAAAACACAAGCATGTTATTATAAACAGTCGCAATGACGAGCGGTTGTGTTTGTTAAGCAAAATCTCCGTCAAATCCAATCGCTTGTCCCTTGTATCCGTGTCGAGACAAGTTTACTTCAAGTTCTACAGCTAACTGGAATAAAAAAATTCCTGCCTTGAAATTGTTTTTCCTGTTGTTTCTCTGTACAAAACCCAGGCATTTATTCCAGCTAGGTCCAGAATATTGAAAAACACCTGGAGGGGGCCATCTACGAGATTTCGATTTCACACTGTTTTTCCTTGCCATTTGGTCCGTCGTGTCTACACGAAATTTTGTGCTATTATAAATCTGTGCATATACTGTGTGTAAATCTACACCTATTCTTGGATGGAAACAACTGCTCATCAACAGTAACGTATGCACCCGATTTATAACAATTTTGGCTATTCTCAATCAGTCGCCCCCCCATACTTGAGATTTCCTTTGTCGCGAGGAGACTGAAAAAGAATCATCCAATAGAAACGTTACAGTATAAACTGAGAGCGAACGACGAACGAAGGGCTGTACCGACGAGGACTGCCATCCGCACGCGTTAGAATCATTGATGCGTCAAAAAAGAAAGATAACAAACCTCTCGTTTGGTAAATTGTAATGCATTTCTGTGTAATAAAAACAACAACAACAACAAAAGAAACAAAACAAAGAACGCTCGTCAAAAACGTGTAATGTTTTGTAGAAAACCTCATTTTTCGATTTATCGGAGAGCCAATAAAGAAAGACGGGCTTCATTGCTGACTCGTTTGGAAAAAAAGAAATGAAACGGGATATTTGTGGAAACGATAGGAGTTTTCATATTGCATAGACACTTCAAATCCCAGAATAATAAATAAACGTGTAAGCTATTGTTTCGGAGGTCGCACGGTCGTTGTAAATAACAATTCAGAAACAAAAACGCGAAGGCGAAAATCATGCTCCAATCGCTGATTTTGTTACGAACAATCACGAGTTGTCGTTATTTTGCATGCGGTTATTCATCAATCTCTGGACAATGAAAAACATAACCCAAACACGATAATTTGGTAAAATAAATGAAAATTTAAAACGAAGAAGGAACGTGTGAATTTTGCAGGTGACATTGAAACAACGGAGCCCGAGGCAGTTGCCATCTTGGGTCGTTCGGAATCAACAGTCGAAGAAGCGTGTCGGTGGAACCGATACCAGTAGCATTTCGCATCTGAACGCTGATAATGGAAAAGAGAATCAGCGGAAGAAGGACCATTGGGCGTCGGCGCGACAGCACTTTCTGTCGCACGACGACGATGAGGACGGTGCGGAGGTCGTGAATTCTTCGATGCGTCGCAACGACGGTAATGACCTCGGGCATAAGCGTGGACGAAGGCGACGCGAGGGTAGCGAGATCTCGAGTGACGGTAACGATATTGGTAGTTCAAAGACTCCTGGTGTAACAGGCGCGGACGATAATCAGTTGCGCCGAGTGCCGCGAAAACTGCCCCTTCGAACAATCGAAAGACCACAACAGACCCGAGGTACAAATAGTGTTACTTCCGGTGTCGATAGAAGAACCGGTGCTTGCAAAATCAGCGCGAAAATGCCGCACTCCGAATCAACTACGAGCACTGATTTGCAGATTTATTGGGGAAACGCGATAAGGAGTGTCGGGGTGTCGCAATCCTTGTCGCGTCGTGAAAACGGCAAAACAGCGGTGAACGGTTTACCGTGGGAACTCGCCAATCGAGGAATATCCGAGAGGGGGGAAAGCACAGATCTGCCAATTTTACAGGCCGCTGCATGGTCGGGACAATGGCAGGCTGCTCCCGACGACGTGCAGCCCTGTTCGAGTAAAACTGCCGACCCTCACGCGTTCGCGTAATCGCGTCGCTTCTGTCGACCTCTTTCACTCCTTTTTTCCCAGTTAGTTGTACGATCGATCGATGTATCAATTAGGCGATACTCCACATCCGTCGTTATAGACTTTGACGAAAAAAAAAGAATATCATATTGATAAAGCCCAAGAATTCCAACGATGCCGGTGAAAGCGTCAATCGAACAAATCTCAACCGATCCTATACCCGTCCGGTTCCAAAAAGTCGCTATAAATTTCCATATTCATCATTGACGAAACTAAGCGGATTGAATATCGGGCCGAAAATGCTCCGGTCTGATTGTTCCGCTACGACGCCGCCGAAAAGTATTTACCGAAACTTGTACTTTCAACATCGTTAAATAAACACGAAAATCTAAGTCACCTTTTACCACCGTCGATTACTTTTCAAATAATACGCGACAAACCAGTCGCTTATCAAATAAATCACATAGATACTAATTATAGATAACCGACGATGTATCACTGTATGTGCGAAGAAACTAATGGATCATGCTGCCAAAATGGGTTTGAATGTGGTAACGCGGCTCCTCTTTTCTCCGATTCGTCACGATTCGTCCAATAATTAATACGCGAGCTCCAAAACACCGAATACTTTTTCTTCCCTCGGGGATTATCATAATCGTTGCAAACTGTTCGACAGCCGAGAGGGATGATTGTCTAACGTATTTTCTTCGTTTCACGCAAGCACCATAGCCTCGTGAATATCGGTAAAACTTGGGATAAAAAAAAGTATGCTCGATAGGTGGTCCGTCGTCGGGAATTCGCACGGCTGGTCGAGCAGAGCACCCGGCGCAGTCGTAGCTCCGCTTTTTCTGCCTAAAACCCACCCTCTGTCTTTGTTTCTCCCCCGCACTCTTTACCACGTTTCGACGGAAGCGGATCGGCGTAAATCACTCGAGGACGTTCCACGATCGTTTCTCACGTTCTCGTGTGTCTCGCGGAAAACGTTTTTTTTTGCTCTTTGTTTTTTGCTCGAGCGCCCCGAGAATATAGCCCGGCGTTGGAGGAGGGATGTAGGCGCCAGCGAGGAGAGATTCGACACGGTGTAACGGTGGAAAGCTCGCGTCCCAGGAGTACCCAAGTCGCGAGAAAAAAAAACACACGCGCACACTTTAACGTGGAAATTATGCGAGAAATCGGAGAAAAGACCGGAGACTGATCGGGGGTAGTTTGTTAGTAACACAAGATCCGGATCGTTTTCTCGCGACTCGAGCCTCTCGAAAATCCGATAAAAACCATTTTTTGAATTCCTTCTTTGCGGAGATCGTTTGCTTGGAAACTAAAAAGAATAATTAAAACAACAACGAGTTTTCGAAATTGTTGCTCACACTCCTGATAAAACTCTTAGTTCGACAGTTTTCGCGTGGATCGTCCCGGTTGCAAAAAAGTCGTGAAAAAAGGTATGGTCGTTTTTTATTTGTTATTACTTTTTGTCTTCAGCGTTACATCCACGTGACTCACGGAAAAATAGAATTCTTTAAAGATTTGTTTTCAGCATGCATCAAAATCAATCGAAATGAGGATTCACGATTCTGTAGGAAGTTTTTAGCCGGGGAAGAACGCGAGTCTTTCGGAAACAAAATATTTGAAACTTTCTTTCCTTTTATTTATTATTCCCGTGTACTTTATACTTCTTCATTTCAGTTATCATAAGAGGTAAAACGTTTCTTTATATCGAGAAGTAAGGGAAGCTTGACCTCGCTTTAGGGATGGCGGCTTTCGTCTTCCCGTTTTTCAAGATCGTTGTGCCGCGATATCCGGTAGTAAGGGAAGCGGAATGTTGAACACAAGTGTGCACATGTGGGTGAGAGTAGAAGAAAAGATAGAAAAAGCGCGCGCGAGAGAGAGAGAGAGAGAGAGAGAAAGAGAGCGGTGCAGGATGAAATTTGAAGATTCTATTTGCTCGAGTTTCGATATTCATATCGGCAATGTACAAGTTCGTGTATTTCTCCTTTTTCCGTTCCCTTATGTGCATTGGAAAATCTAGAAATAGAGATTGTTAAATTTGGCTAAAAAAGCATAAAGGCTCAAATAACGAGGGACATCGTACCAAATCGTTGATCTCTCGAGTCCCTTGCGAGCGAATGATGGAACCGTTCTGCTTGATCCGGATTTGGCCGCGGCCGGGTCATCGTACAGCGCGGAGCTTAAGGCGAACAGCTTTCCGTGAACGAGATTGGTACGTTTCATAGCGGACGCTTATACGTAAACGTTGAAAAATGGACGCAAGGTTCGGGGGATCCGCGAATACTCGAAAGATCGTGCGAGAAAGGAGATAAGACGATAAGTGGACAAAATTTTCAAATAGACCGGTGAAGAGGGGTATAAAAAGGAAGCGAATACACGCCAATAGCTGACACGCGACGCCAAGAAGCTTCGACCTTATATACCCAGTTTCGGGATATCTACGTATCTCATAAGTTGGCAGGCAGACTTCCGTCTTTTCTTTTTTTTTAGCGACAGCTTGACAGAACATACACCCTTTCTCACCCCTTCCTTTAAAAAGCCTTTTCAGCTTCGAACCTCGCATATTTTCCAACCCCTCCGAAACTGTCCTCCGCTCTTTTTTTTGCTTATACGCATACTCCGGCGAGAATATCCAGCCTACAGCCGAGAGTAAAAGTTTATAAGGTAGCATCTGTGCTGGGTGTGGAACAGCGAATGAGAAAAGATATCGGAGGAGATGGAAAACGATTTTACGGTTCATGCGAAGACACTCCTGACATCTACACCAACGAATTGGAAGTATATAACGTACCGTTCGGACTCTAAAAATAACTGAATGCCATTTTGTCCGAGTGGCACGAATGATAAAGTGTTATTGATACGTGTTAATTAAAACCGCCGTCTGGTGTGTCAGGTCAAGAAAATCGATGTTTTTTAAGAGAAGAGAAAACGGTCTTGCTTGAGTTATTTGAAGACGAGTAAGGTGCAATAGTCTTGGCATAGAACATTTATGGTGAGATAATTTTTTCTTATTATAAATTATATACAATAACTTTAAATCGCGTTTTTCTCAAAACACGATTTTTTCAAACTGCTGCCATGATATCTCGATAAATATTTCATTGATTTCTTTATATTTGTGGTGTATCTCCGACTATATTCCATATGTTGGCTTCAAAAAATTCACAGAGTTTGTTTAAACGTTAATCAAAACAATATACATTTTTTAAATGATTTAATCTTAATGGTTTGGCAAAAATAAATTCCCCAAAAAAGCATTAAAAACCAGCTTTCACACTAGACAACGATCTTCATGAGGAAGAAAGGGGATAGTCGATCCATAAACTGTGATTCTTGGTTGTGACAAGGTGTGTTGTAGCTTATGTTCCAACGTGTTTGTAGGAAACCCAATATTGCTTTTGTTTCAACGGCTCGAAGCCTTCATTCTTGTGCATTTAACACGATATTGTTGCGAAAGGATAAAACTAGCCCAAACTCGTGTATCATCGTATTCACAGTCAGAAGTATAATTTCTCCCTCGTGTTACGCATACATCGTCGGGGATCGCCCCCCCCCCTTCCCATGTAACTTTCAGTTCGGCTCATCAAATTTATCGGTCCGGTCGTGTCGTCTTGTTTCTGTTAGGGTACGCATTCAGCCGGAATGAGGGGGCGCTCGTACGAGACAGGGTCGGTTTCTCTCTCCCTCTTTCTCTCGCAGTTTAGCAGTTCTCTCGCCTCATTTACGAACGCGTGCCTTTCCCGATCTCCGATTTCAATGTGATTTCGGGTGCGTCGCTACGTGCTTCGAATCACAAACACCACGGCAGAAGCTTTATCACCGCGCGTCGTGCCCACTTTTATTCTTCGCTATTTCGAGAAAATTGTCACCCTGTCTTCTCAATGGGGAGAAAGGGCTTTGCCGTACAGCTGTAGATATCGTTGTTTCACCCTGTCACACGTCTCGTACAATTCTAACTTCTACTCTTTTTTTTTAATGCGATATTTCTCACATTTTTATGCATGTTTAGACACATAGTGAACAGATGGCGCGAATGTCCTCGTTGCGGAAACTGGCGAGGACACGGACGCAAGATTGTAAGCCAATATGGCGTTAGTCGGATTAAAAGCGTTAGTGATAACGAAAGTGACGTGTAGTATTGACTTTATTGAAATAATGTGAAAATCTAATAAACACTGAAGACGAGTGTTAACAATTCAGTAATATTAGTGAGACTTTTGGCGTCAATTGATAACCTGTCAGTGGAATCACGCTTCGAAACTGTCAGGACTTTGTTACTAGGTTAATCACGAGAAATCGCCTCGACGATCATGGAAAAATATGGACAAATTTATCTGGAATACGAAAACAGGTGTGCAACGCTCGCCGGTCTTCTCATTGCGGTGCTATAATGATAATCGTCCAGCCGAGTTAAATGAATTTTCGGATAATACCCGTCCCTTCCAAGCACAATATTTTCCAAGCTTACACCCGGGGATGCTGATAAATCGTTGGACATGTATCAAGAAGTTTCGGTGGCCTCGATGTAATCCTTACAAGCTACAACAGCAACGTTGTCGACACCCCGATATTCGGTCAGCGTGAAATAGAATTTGTCATGGCCCTCGGCCCTCCCCTCCCCCAACCATCGGCATCGCTCCGGTACGTGTAAATTTCATACGAAACAAGTCGCCGAAGACTGGCGCGGTTTTCGTCAACTCGTTAAGATGGCAGCACGCATACGTTCTTCCATGCGATATCGGTGGAGTGTTCGTCATTCTTTGAGCATTTCTTTTACCATTGTTTAATTGATGGTGTCAAAACGTTAACCGCGTCGAGAGTGATAAATAATTTGCAAGACGTGTACTACGAGTCCCGAAGGTTTGAATGCACCGCGATTCACACGATTATATCGAGGCATTGAGATTTCGTCTTACCGAAGTACGGAGCTCGGATGAAATTAGCCAATGTGGAACAATCCCGCAGTGCGGGTATATTAAGTCTGTGCGAGGTTAGCTGCGTGTCGTGTAGGTTAAAAATTTTATCGTTCCACGGGGAGTATATATGGCTTCCCCACTCGCTACACCGCAAACCATTAAATTTAATGAATATTGCATAAATTGATGTGAGACGTAGTTCTCCTCTTACCCGGCGAGTTTCAACACAGTCGAGAATGTCTAATTGGGGTCGTGATTGACACTCGTAGTGCACCGACCAATCGCATTATTATAGCTTTCCGAATTTCTCGATACGGTTATTTCGAAGGTGTTTTCATTGTGACAAAGTGGCTATCGATGAGAGTGCCTACTATAATAAACTTTGGAATACGCCAGCTTCGCTTCGTACTTCACGATATGAAACAATTATCATCCAATTTTACATAAATAGATAAACTCATGTTTTGTAGAACGTGTTGTGCGAACGTGTTGAGCGCCCACAAGGCGGTTTAAGGTAGTACGTAATTCTGAGTTCCTATATTACAGTATTAAAAAAATCAATTTTGTTTCTAATGAGGAAGTTCGTGCACGTACTACCTTAACGGACCGCAAAACGCTCCGATAATTGTCTTTTGTGTCGTCAATTATCTTTTACTCCCGACAACGGAGTCAGACGTACATAGAAAGACAGTTCTTATGAGCGGCTTGAAGACAATTATTTTGCGACCGAAACTGCCGCCTGGCGGCGTCTCAAGCGTCCAGCTGTTATGGACGACCGCCGCAAAGTTAGCATCCCCGCCACTTTGAGTAATCGGCTTGGCAAAAAATATTCTAGAAAGGTTTTTTACATTTTCCTAGTCTAATTTTGTACTTTCGACAAAAACTCGGGCATACTTGTAATCAGCTGAAAATTTTCGACTAGACATTGAACGAATAGAAACGAAATTTCGTCCAAAGCACCGCACACAGCAAAAAAATCGGGTTTTTAGTAGTTTTTTACGATTTTTTCATGGAAATTTTGGGTTTTGGGGGAATTTAATGGCAGATTTGTGTTCAGGGCATAAAATTACATCGAAATGGGTCAATTAAAAACATATTAAAAATCCAAAATTTTTTTGGATTTTTGGGCGAAAAAAGTTTTTCCACTAAATCATGGATAACTTCTTTTCCTTTGGGATTTGGCACTCCACTTTGCGCTCAATCTCTTCGTTATGATTTTCTCTTCAAAATGCTTTTTTAATCATTAA
>JAPYZI010000854.1:0-40984 GCA_030523105.1 Ophioninae sp. A BG-2022a
TTTTTCGATTTTTGGCAGAATTTCAAAGTTGGAACATCGATTTTTGCAAATTTTTCCATACATACCCCTTTGCCTCTTTTTTTGCGATTTTTCAAGTGGACCTTCCGGGAAAGCTATAAGAGATATCGAAACGAATCCAACACCATTATTTAAGTTAGGTAAAAACCTTTTCCAAACCCACCCGATGAATGTCCCTAGCATATAAGAAGCTAACCCTACGACCTTTTGAAATTTCGAGATTTTTAAGATTCTGGAAAAGTGGCCGGGGAAGTCGAAAAATTTTTTTTTCCGTTTTAATGCTATTAAAAGGGTCTATTTAATCGGAAATTTGCTGCTGACTACGAATATGCCCGAATTTTTGCCGAAAGTACAAATTTAGACTGGGGAAATGGAAAAAACTTTTCCAGAATATTTTTTTGACATTTTTCCTTAGAAATGGCGAGTTCAAGGCGAATGAAATGGTGGATTTGTTGAAATATTAATAATAATTCAGGGGTTGATCGGCGAACTATACATGCTTGTATCAATCGACTCAGAATTTCACCCCCAAACCCCGATTTCATGGATGACATTCCGTCATGGGACACAGTGTACGAAGCATAACATCTACAAGAGTAAGCAGGACGCCATCATTCTCCAACGAGAGAAAGCGAGAGCGAGAATGAAAACCGCCGTCAGCGCCGCTACTCGAGAACTACCAATGGGGGCAGCCCCTAGCAGAATCAGCACATATAATTCTTAAAAACTATCCTTCTATGCACATCTGACTTCGTTGGTTTAGCCAAACACTCTACTTTACATAATTTCCATCACGGCATAATTTCCAATTCTGACGAGCCAAAAAATCCGTGGGAAACTATTACCCTGATCGGCGGACGAGGGGAGGAGTGTGTGCGCGTCGCTCTTAAATCGAACCGTAAAAAATTTCAGCTACATCGAGTGTAACAACTTTTTGGAAGTTTATTTATAAAAAGAAATGGATTTCTTATCGAGCTAATTTGAGAAAAATTATAAACCTTCTATATTTTCTCTATGTTGAAATATGTTTTATCGAGTAAATTCTTACATGCATTTGCGTCACGTAGGAACGAGGAACTTCTTCTCGAAAATAAAGCGAGCTCTGCAGTACTTGAAATTTGTATTTACATAAGGGTAAAATATCACGAAACGTCTCGAGGACCTGATCGTATTACTGCTTTCCGATGCTTATTCGTTCTTTGTGCAACGGCTCTTAAGGTCGTTAGTTCCGTCCCTCTCCATAAGAGTTCTAAGCTGGCGATCAAAATTCGATACAGGCCCTTTATTCTCGTCTCAGTGGGTTGTATTCACCAAGAAACTCGTACAGCCGCATTTGCTTTCGAATTGTCACAACGAACGGATAGTATTTCGGTTCTACTAAATTTCTCGTATGCAAATCGGAAGAAGAAAAGTATAGATTGACAATTGTAACAAAGGAAATATGTCCTAATTAAACACTTGTAAGCATTTTCGGAACAGAAGGTTCATTGTCGAGTGTCCCTTGTCGTAGAAATTTGGTAGATAACAAAAGTTTCTAGTCGATCGTTCGATTCAACGTTGGCGCGCCTACGATACCGGCACAGGTGTTCAACCCGGAAAAATTGTCATTGTTTCTAGTGACTCTTTCTGTGTCGCCAACCTGATTCGTGTTCACCTCGCTTCAATAAACGAGCAACTTCGCGACACGGATAGCGGCAACAGACCCCTTCTCCCGCCCATACGCACACCACGACACGTTCGTATCGACGAGACGAACACACGACGCGACACGACGTCAACGACGAGAAATACCACACGATTTTACCTATCGTTGCACCTGTGGCACGGCTGCCAAAGTAAGTTTCTTTTATAATTGTAAGTAAAGAAATGTCCTTTCAAAAGTAACGATAATCTCGGCGAAACGTATGCCTAGCTTCCCTGAGCTGACAAGCTCGGGCAATCATCTCGGGAACTTTTTGACATTTCTCAAAACACACTTTGAGCGTACTGATTCACCATATATTTATATGTACGTTATACTTCTGTCGACAAGCAGTTTTCATTACGAGCAATTTTTTAATTATGAACCGTGGTGTCCTAGTAAACAACTCCGTAAATTCGTACCATTTTTATCTGTGGAACGTTGTTGAAAAAGGGTGAAAACAAAAATAATAAATGATTCGCTTCGTGATCTCTATAGCCATCTATGCTGTGTCTCTATGCCAAGTTATGTCCACTTTCAGAAACATTCGTCCGTCTCTCTCTCTTTTGCACTCTTCTTTTTTGCCTCACTTTGTCGACTTCCTCCCACTTTCCTTTCGGCCTCGACTCTCACTTCGCTCCCACTCTCTTTCCGTTTTGCTCTTTCCTTCTTCATCTCTCCCACTCCTTTTGTCTCTCTCGTTTCCTATCTCCCTCTCTCCCGCTCGCTCGCTCTTTTACCGTCGTTCCGTCTCGCCGAGTTTATACAGATACCAAATTTTTCCCCGCCACAAGTTCGGCTCTTTTACTTCGCGACAATACCACGGTCGCACATGGTTTCCGCAGTATATAAATTATTTTTATCATAACCCTGATCGTGCCTGATTTTTCGAAAGGCCAAATTCGCTCGAACACGATCTGACTTCGTAGATTTTTTTTAAATTCACTTCCTCGTAGCCCACACGACAATTTTGTCTTCGGTTTATTTATTTTTTATTAATCAGCGGAAAACTCGTTCGCCTGAGGATTTTTGTTTCATTTCACGTAAGGTTTTTGTCTTACGCTTTCGAGGGCAAGTTCGTAGAAAACTTCTCGCGTGAACCCTTTTTTGTTCCTTATAGAGAGTTATTTTTAAATCGTACCTCCATGCTGCAAATTTCTCGAGTTTTCACGACGTATCGCGACGAACCCTCGGGATTCATAAACTTTCAGAAGAATTGTTGTTTTTTCATCAGATTCAATGTTTTCCCGTGTTAAAACTCGGCGGAAAAAAGAGTGGTTGTTTTTGGCACAACACGCTGTTATCAGTGAGAACTCTTTTTTTTTCAATCAACAAATTTCTTGTTGAACTTAATTTTATCAATATTATTTCGATCCAGACATTATTCACCTGACCCTGCGAATTTTATTTAGTACAAAATCTGTCGTCGTATCCGACAGATGCTACAATCGTGTACAACTGTTTCTTCGTTAAATCATTGTTATTGCGTACACAGAGAATATTAGACAAGAATCATCAATTCTAGGATAATCAAGTAATCGTTTATTTTGTGAACAACAGGATAAAGTAATGGCTACTACCCAACTAACGAGGCTCAGAACAATCAAGAAGGTTGAAAAGCCACGGCCGCCAAAGCTGAGCCAGCGACATTCGACCAACGACGGGTGGATAAAAACCAGTAAATTGAGATATCAAAGTATTCCAAGTATGAATTATTACACGCTGATATTTCACATTCCATATTTTTGTATTATAGTGGACGAACTTGTGTCACTCATCGACAAAGTTACTGTACATTTGACAAACGGTTTTCACGATCAGTCACTACAGATGAACATAATAACCATGTGCAACACTCTCAAACCCCACGCGCTGCAAGTCGAGGCGATATACAAAGGTGAATTGCGTTTGCGTTGAGGAATATTTTATGAAAATTAATGTATCATTGAATATCATTGCATAGTGAATCGGCTATTTGAAAAAATGAAATACGCACGGCACTGTTCAAGTGTATAAGAATCTTGCAGATATGATCGATGCAATAATTGGATTATTTTCTAGCGAATATACCATGCTTGAAAAGCTATTTTTGAATTGTTTTCTTTGACAGATCAACTGGACAGAGCTTTTGTAGCTATGAGAAACGGCAGCCAGGATGACCGACTTGATTTGACGACTAGGGTACACTTGCTGGAACTGATCGAACTAAGGGCAAAACAGTGGCGTCACAACGATTCGATGGAACCTTACTACACCCAAAAATTGTCTACACTCGATAATGTACGCGGATTTCTATGTTCCAACAGCAGCATTTATCCTGAGAGAGAAAGAGAATCTCATTCGTTTTGGTATCTTCATTGGCCTCTGCAAATGGTTTCTTAGTTTGGTACGAATTATCAAGCAGGTTGATTCATTGGAGTCCCCGACGACGCCACTTTTGACTCCGCCCTTGGGTTCGTCGTCTCCCCAAGCACCGCCGATGCTCGGAATCGGTGAAGTTCTGAAGAACAGCGGTAAATTCGCGAAACCTACACGAATTCCCGGGAAAAATTATTGCAAGGACGAGGTTGTAATTCGCAACAGCGATTCGGGAAAAGGTGAGAAGACTTTTTATTTTTCTTTTGCACGAATTCGGCATCCACGAAAATGTCTTTATATATTTTTTTCTTTCATTCTCGTGCGATAAATGACCCGCGCGGTTCACAAGGAAATTCGATATAATCTGGAAATAAGAATATAGTCATTAGCTCGGTACCGTTTTTGTGAATACTTCTACGAACGAAACGTATCTTTCGACTTTTTGTTCTTTTTTTCGAACTCTTAAAATTGTTTGCACGATAAAACAGTGATGGGAATAAAAGGGAGACGGGTTCACATGATCGAAGAACTCAGCAAGACGATCATCTCCTTCCAGCGAGGTAAAAAGGAAAAAAACCGTAAACCAAAAGCAAATAAAAACAAATGCAAGCAGCTCGTCTGCATCATGCCTCACTGCATCAGCAACTACCGAGATTAACGATGGTGTTCAAGTGTACATTTTTGGAATGCAACGAAAGTTTATCGTATTCCTTATTTTTTATTATAATTAGTTAACGAAGAATTCTAAGAAATGTTTACTCGATTTTCGTGGGATAAATACGCCAAAGGTAATTGTCGGGGAAGGAAAAGAATAATTTTCGTTGTCTTACAACGATGCATACCTCAACGTCATAATTAACGTGACTGATTCTGTTTTCCGTGTTTATTTTTTTGTCTAATTTTCATCAGCGTTTTCCCAATATAGCCGGAACATTGCGTATTCACACTTTTTTTTTTTAATGTTACCCATTGCAGTATAACAATCTAGGTGTGGTTGAAGTTATTTTTTTTCTAGCATATAACTTTTGCTGTCTGATGTCAATTCGAATGGTTATGCATGAATTACAAGCCGAGTAACACGCTCCACTGATGAAATTAGGATCCCTCGTCATTCGGAGACAATTCCGTCGCTCATTGCACCACTGTTAACCCTATCTTATAACTCTTTAATTTCAGAAAGTCCATCGACCTAATCTTTCGCATTTAAGAGCGATAAGCAGGGGCCAATTTTTGTTCAATATGACAACGAAAATGTTTCCGGCATCGCCCTCCGATTTCGGCTAATGTTTATCTTATTTTTCATCAAATCTAAGATACGGGTACTTTTTTTTTGTCCAGGCAGGCAGACGTCACTAAAGAATAGAACGTATCCATGCTAAGAGGCGTTTTGTGTTGGCGATAGTTTTTTAACAGCATGAGATAATAGAAAATGTTAAATTGCAATAAAGATTCAATTTTCGAGTACTATACATACTGGACGAGAACGATCAACGACAAATTTTATATTGATTACTGAAAAAGTGCGATTTTTATGTATCTATGGAATATCAAATCTGAAAAAGTAAAAATTTCCATAGATTTTCGTTGACAAATGGCATTTTTAAAATGAACAAGATCAAAATATGAATCGTCTCATAACCTATATGCCACAATTTAAAAAGAAGCATATCAATGTAGTTTGAATGTTTTTTATTTCGTTCCATTAAAAAATGTCGCTGAAAAACACTCCCATTTTAGACGATACGTTTTATCCCTCAAAACTATTATTGAATAAGTAGGTAAAAATACGTGTGTCTTAGATTCCAACGAAAAATAATATGTTATTGAACGAAACAGGAGGGGAACAGCGGAAACGGTTCTTGGGAGTGAAAGATCTTACGGGATCCGTCTAAATAACGAGTGCCCGTGTCGAAAAAAACGAACCTTCGCTACGAAGCATGACTTGAGCGTAACATATCTGCAATTTTGAATTATCAATCTGGTTTTTATCCTGTAAATAATGAATTAACAATGGCTCGGCTAGTCATTCCTGGCAAGTGCCTTATACTCTGTGACTGATGCCTGTTTAACCGCTCGGCAGCTCCGAGAAAAAAGCGTTAAAGTCAAAATCAGTAAGGTCGTAACTTTTGCAGTGAACCCCGGAGCCAAAGAACGACTTGTCCAAATAACGGGAACTTCCGAGGACAAGATATAGTGAGTTCTTTTTTCATCCGAGAGTAGCGAGCATAATTAATTTTTGTAACATTACACATTTTGACGTTCTTGTAAATACTAAATGACAAATTTAACAATCATCTCTTAATGATTCTTTACAGTTACGCGAAGGATTTAATAAAAGATACGATACAACGAAACGCATCCCCGGTGCGATTGGAGCAAAGTGGAGGAGACAAGAGCGGAATCGGTGGATCGAGTTCCTCGTTGAACAGTAGCGCCTCCGACGAGAGTAATCGTTTGCAGCAACAGCAGCATACGTCTCGCGCCCGCTCGACTCTTCTTCACAGTTTATCCACCAACGACGCTAGTATTGGCGAATACAAATACACGGTGACTGTTGGCAATCAGTCCATCAAAGTCACCGGCTGCAATCTGGATCTCGTCAGAGTAAATTCTTCATTCATACTCTATTATATGATATATTAGGCCGCGGCGTCGTTCGCTTGGATCGAAAAATTATTGCTGAAATAGTTTTCGCTCCCTTAAGGGATTCTTGTCAAAGCCTGATTTCATTCGAAATTTATCGTTATTAGCCCGAGCAACAATTTTAATTGTTTCATACTTAAAAACACGAAGGCACTTTGCAGAAAATAGCATTCCGGGCTGTAACCTCACAAGAGTTAATTTTCTGAAAACACTGAAAGGTTACACTTTTTATTTGTAAGGAAAAATCTAAGTACGGATTTTCTTACATTTAACTTTAAAAGCGACCGATTGTAACACATTTTCTATATCACTCCCTTGAAAAGGGAATTTTTTCCTTGAAAGACAAGAATCTGAATATCTGGTTGTATCGGGCTTGTTATGTAGCTATCATCGTGCTGGGTTAACTTTCACAGGCATTTTCGAATTATAGCGTTGGCATTTTGTATTCTCTAGTTTTAACAAACTTTTATGCCATACGGGAAATCCTTTTTTCAGACCGCAAAATTGGTCCTCGACGGATATTTTTCGAGCGATCCCGAGCAACTGAATCCCGGTGTGGATTATTTCGGTTTCGAGGAGGAAACGGTATTCGCTCCGTCAACGGATTCTCTCTTGAGTACTCCGATAACACCCCTTACACCGATAACTCCGTTGACCCCGTTAACACCGTTGACGCCGTTGACGCCGTCGAACGTTCTCGGTCGTGAAATGAGCCTCGAGAGCAACGCGACATCCGAAAGTGAGGAAACATTCAAGCCTCTTGGAAACACGGAGTCTGAAAATATGACGAAGAAGGGTGAGTTTGGCGTATACAAACGAAAAAAAGTTCGCACCTCGGGATGGAATCACAAACATTTCCATCATGCTTTTGTTTATCCTTTACAATCGTTCTGTCTTTTGCTTCTGGCGCTTCAGTGCGATGGCAAGGGGAAATGATAATACATTCTCTTTCAGAAATCATAACACTCACGTACGAGTTCCTGCTTCTTTGTTCTAAGGGGCCCTATGCGAAGCGAGCTCCGGCCGACTGGGCCCGCATCCAAAAAATGTGTCCGAACATCGTTCGCAAGGTAGATAATCGTTTGAACACGGCAAATTATTGTGTTAACGCAGGCACGTTTAACAGTCATTATAACCGTAACCCATTAAACGATTTCAATGTACCTAACACAGCATTCAACGATCGTGAAAATGCGCCAAAGATTAATCATCGGTATTCGTACTGAATCTCATACGTATCAGGCTTACATCCAGCTTTCGCCTATGTTTTTATTTTTTCTTTTTTTTTATCTCGAATACCCGAAAACTGTGTGATTTCGTTTCGTTTCCGCAGTGTACTCTACTAGCAAGGTAGCTCGATGTAAATCCGACATATTATTCGTAGTATTAAAAGGTTATATGGTATTTTGGTAATATCATACATCCGTGATCTTTATCCAAAGTTATGGAAGCGGAGGATGTGGAGAAGAGAAGATTGGAAAGACGCGCGCGCGCGTATACAAACACACGTACGCACACACGTACACATACACATACACACACGAAGACACACTTTATTTATTTCACACCGAACTCAAACTCTCGAAGAGACTGTTAAGAAAGAAATGTTTTGTTCCTATATTTACATTTTTATATTTTATTGTTCCACCAGTTCGAAGCTGCTGCGATTCGTTGTAATATGTTACTATTTACTTTATTTTTTATTTTATGTGCCACAAAGCGCTAAAAATCAAATCGAACATTTTTGTTTTACGCGCTATTATTTTTTTTTCTCTGGCGATTGAACCGAAAAGTATTTTTTGTTCGCAACAGAATGAAATCTCGTTCAGTAACGGATTGATCTTCCAATTCGGAAGTTTCTTCGTTGCAGCGATATATTTATAAGTTTTCTATATGTGCAATCTCGGGCGATTAATCGTTAAGATGAAGTTTGTAAAGCATTACATGCTCGTGACCTCAATAGTGCGAAGGGAAAAGATAGTAAATGCTACCCTCGCGTACTTAAGCTCGATGAGATTATTACAATCTTGTATTTATTTAAATCTAACTTTTTTTTTACTTTCGCACGGTGAGAAACCGACGAAGAAATGCAATCGATGAGTTGTAAACTCTGTGAGCTAATGTAAGCCGGAACTGTCAGAGCTGTCCGCTCAATTTTTTTTATAGGCTTAGATAAACGAATGCTAATCTCGCAACACTATTTTCGATATCGAGGTTTTGGGAATTTTCGAAAAAAAAAAAGACTTCGAAAGTTTTTGGCAATGGACAAATTGATAAAGAGGCAAAGAGAGATTCAAATATGAGATTATTGTTCTCTTAATAAAAAGTATAGCTTTAAGGGGCTTGTTACATTTGTAATGTTCGAGAGTGGATGAAAAATTTACATAACTGTACGATTCACCGAAGAAAATGGAATTTGGTAGGCCTGCACGATTTGCCAAAGAAATGACTAAAAAAAAAAATTGACATATGATACGGGAAACAGATTTAAAAAAAAAATCGTCCAATCAATCTTTAAAGTTGTTTTTTTCGGTATCTGGCATTTTGTACGGGATTCGGTATCTCGTTTGATATCAAAGAACAGAAAATTAGCATGGCTAAGATTTAGGTGAAAATGATACGATTCCGTATTTTGCAATATTTCCGTGCAAAGAGCGATGCGCCGATAATAAAATCGTACACGCTGTACCAAATATTTCACGCGTGACCTAACAATTTCAGAGTAAGGGACATACGCGAAATGACAATTGGGGATTGTTGATAGAGGATTAGCGATTAAAAATCGTTTCAGAGCTTTGACAAAAATGAAGAGAGAAGCAGAGAAAACAAAATGATCTATAAGAAATCAGTACACTAAGCAATATGATATATGTAATGGAAATTAATTTCTATTCGTGATAAAAAAAAAAAAACATTACACAACTCGAAACAATGATTGCGTCTCCTTGGAATTGTTATTTGTCCTGTCGCAAAAAAAAAAATACAAAAAAAAAAACATTAAGCATGCCATGAGGAGTTTTTGTGCTCTTTCGAATGCATGAGACGCTTCTACGGACAAAATTACAGAGGTAAGATTATCCGTTTGGTAGTACATTCGTGTCAGATAAACACACTCACTTTTGAGAACGATTCAGTACAGTCTTAGTAAAGACACGATCGTTGTCCATTTTAAAAACCCAAAAAAGAAAAATTGCTTTCTTTTTTAGTAACAACGTAACCTACCCCAATAACGCATTTGATATATATTTTTGATGTTTGGATTCGCCGTTGATTTTTAACATTTTAAAATGGGTTTTCTCTTTACCTTGAAATATGGAAAACATTTATTTTTTAAGAAATACCACGTGTATCACACCGTTGTTAAATGCTTCTTCCAGCACTAAAAAACACATTTGTAACTACGCTAACACGACTGTACTTTACAAATTTGTTTAACTGTTTCTTCAAAGATTCAAACGAAAGAACCTTTTTCGTAACTTGTATTATTTTTGTTTCGATAGGCACCGATTCGCTGGTTCGAACCGGAAGCCTACAAGGCGATTGCGGAAGCTGCCGGTCTAATGGCTTTGTTGCCGGCTGGCGAAGCGGACGATCCCGAGTGAAAGTAAGAAACGACCTTTTAAGAAATTAGCTCTTTGGGAACAACCGCAGGTGTTTTTTTTTTTTTTTAATCTTGAGAAAAGAAAAATGAGTATCATCGAGAGATACATGGCTCTAATACTATAATCATTTGTGTTAGATCCAGGAAGTTTTTCTCAGTGTTAAAAGGAGTTGGTGATATAATGAAAATGCAAGACTTTTGTGTTTTCCGAGCGCGTCGAGACAATTTTTCTTTAACGACTCTGACGTCATAAAAAAATTGTCCGCGTCACGCTTTTTTTCCTCGGACGTGTGTATTCGATTTAGACGCGATCTACGTCATAGTCACACGAAAATCAAGAATACGTGAACATGGAATCTCCGAAATATAAAAAAAAACGTAATTTCAAAGTTCCAATTGATGGATTCTATAAATTTTCCAAATTAGCTGGCAATTCAAATCTACAATGGAGCAATATTTTTCGCTCGCAAGATGTTTACAAAAATAGTCATTGTGTACATTTAAAATGGATTCTTTGGTTTGTAATTGAAAATCTACGTCCCGATTGTCACTATAAGTGAGCAATGTTTTATCGGGCTGACGTTTTTATTTTGCCGAATTGTTGAAAGTCGAAATAGAAAATTCTTCGTGATTGTGGTCGCGAATTTTGGGAATACGCGACCTGGAAGAAAAAAAAGATCGTACACGTGATTTAGCATAGTCTAGTCCTAATACATCTAAAGCAGAAGCAATAAGAAAAGAAAGTAACTACTAGTCCGGTAATCATCCATCGTGATGGGATAACCAAATTAAGACTACTAATGCCAAAAACGAAACAAAAAAAAAGGTGAGGATTTATTAAGTTATTTTATATTTTGTACTTCAAGAACTGTATCGACTGGCTTTCAAACGAGACACCCATATAATGCGAAAAATTTGCAGTGTGATGTAAACGAACAAAAAAAAGAAAAAATTTCCCATGGGTTTCCTGAGATTGAGATTTCGATGTCAGTTATTATACGGTTACGGTTCTGTTATGTTTTTAAGAGTTTTTACACACAATTTAATATTTATTACATCTTATTGCCTCTATAAAAAAAAAACAAACAATGATATTTATTATTATTATTATGAATTTTAATAAAAATTATGTTCTGCTAACTTATTATGATTTACACTAACTACAGTAATATAGCGATGTTATTGTACTGCATTGTTGTTAATAAAAACAAACGCAACCGAGAAATCATGTAAACCTGAAGAAGGAAATTGCGGAGGTTTGTAAAAAGATGAGTAATCGTCGCACCGTCCTTAGTGAACCGTTTTCTCTATATTTCTGTACCGAGCAGACATTTATATCGCAAATAAAGGATAAACGTACTTTTTCTGCTGGGTCTTTTCTTTTTGGTGTGGAAGAAGGATAAACAAGAAAACATTATTCCAATTTATACTAACCTTGTATTTATTAGAGACGGTAAAAAATGTACCAGGTAATTGCGGGGTGACTGGTCAATAACCGCGTATTCCATACAGAGAGAGGTTGAAAAAACAGAAGGCGTAAAGTGTTAGGAGAGGAAAACAAAGTTGTTTATAATCTCACATGAAATATCTTACATGATATTATTGGTTCAATTTTTAATCTATTCTTATCATCGTAGGATTGATTTTTAATAACTATCTGATCAAAAGTGAAATGCCATTAAAAAATAAAATATCAATATGCATTTGTCTACTAGAATAAATAATTGCGATCCGTACATAAATAAATTTTTTTCTAGTTACTGATAGTGGCAAATTCGATGAGTGTCAAAAAATGGTTCCCTTCTATTTCGTGATACATATGATTCGAAAATGTGATCAATGCTGATAAAAAAAATGAACGAATAATAGTAACGCACGCTACGGTGTGTTGCACATCCAAGAAATTCCATCTAATGAAAAAAAAATATCTTTGACAATGGATCGTTTTTTTTCAACTAAAGGATTGTGGCAGTTTTCGACAACGGTGGTTTTTCTTCCAATCACTCGAAAACGTGAGAAAAGAAACATAATTTTCGCACAGATTTCGTGCAGAGGCGATTCCTCGTATCATGTGAGAATAATGAACAGACACAAAATCAAACGCATTCGATCTCTTGATACAATAAAGACATTGATGAAGTTTCAAAAAAAAAAAAACCACCGTTTCAATACCGTACACGATTCAGCAGAGTTATCACCTTAAATTTATATTTATGTATAATTATGCGTGTACATGTTGGTTTATATATATATATATAATATATATAAATATATATATATAAGTGCATACATTGCAGTCAGAATAATGAGCTATTCTGTTTTTTTTTATAAATAAATTGTCAATAGCAGAATTGATTCTCGGTAGGATTAGCCGTTCGATTAAAGTACCAATCCCGATGAGCAACGTCCTGATGTAACAATTCAAGAAGACGATCTCGATTTTTCCTGCTACTCTTTTTGCTGGAGCAAAGCTATCTTGTCTATTACATTTCGACGTCCAGAGTCATCATTAAAAACGCGACTTATTGCGAAGTGAGCACGATGTTTTTTCTTTTCTTAATACGTGAGTGTGTGTGTTTCTTGTAATAAACGTTCCTGAGTCAGGGCCTAAGTGAATCATTGCTCTGTGTCTTTTTCGAAGACTCTAAATCTACGAGAGTCCTGACCACACGCGACACTTTGCGACCCAGGCGGAAACCTGTGCAAATGACATTTTAGTTTAACAATTAAAAAGCACACATTATACCTTTACAAATGAATCTAGTCTAAACGTTAGAGTCTATAAAACTTGATTACGCGCGTAATAACCCCGAATCATTGTAGATCTCTCATTCTTAAAAAAAAAAAAGAATTATGAATCCACTGTCATTCGAATTTCGCAATTTTCGATACAAAGTCTCACGTTAGTCGGTCCTCCTCCATTTTCCATTTTCTCGGTGGCTGCACGATACAACTCCACTGTAGAGAAAATACGGAAGAATATCGAGACTTGACGTGAACGAGTCAGCCGATGCTTCGAGACGTATTACCGAAACGCAATGTGCCGTAACTTAGCGCTTTCTCGTTCAATGAGTCGTTTTTTTTTTTTTAAATTCAATGCAGCTCAATAATTGTTGTTTTTGTTACTATAATATGTACAATCGTATTTTTTCTAGGTTCATACACATACGAAATGTCTAACTAAACACGGTTTGCTTTCACGAGTCTTGCACGACAGGTTTTCTGCCGAAAGTGTAACGTAAGATTTTTCCCATATAACTTGCTCACATACCCCTCACACGGTCTCACACCTTCTCAAATACGATCAATGTTAGTTCCTGCTTTAAATCACCTTGTCCGCTTCCTTCCTTCCGTCAAACGTTATCCTTCTCAATATCTCCCTTTCGCAAATACATTTATGGGTGATGTATTCACCCAACAAGTTACAATTACACATATCTACTAATTACATTAGAGTCTTCTCCACTTAAATTTGTTGCCCGTTTTGTTTGTTTTGTCTCTCATCAGCACTCCCGCGTTTAAATTAACGGTCACACGTTCTGGCGATTACATACTTGTACACATAAAAAATTATACTGCATCTTATTTTCGCTCCTTCTGCTTCTCGTAGGTGTCATTCTTCCTCTTCCTCTCTCTCTCCCTCTCTCGGCGCATTCAAATTTCTCGCTTCGTCGCGAAAACAAATAATCCCGGCCGTAGTTTCATGTCAAATTTCCTATATGCCTTCTGTGGCGACGAGAGACTATCTAAAATCCAGAATTTTCTTGCTAGTTGATGTGTTAAAATACATAATCCGCAGTCGCCATGTCTATCGCCCATCTGAATTTATCTCGCTGAGTCTTGTTGTAAATCTTCTCGATGGGAACATCATTCTTTTTGCACCTGTAAATTTATTTCATATTTTAGTGAAGAATGCCGGTTATTTTTTTTAAAGATGTAAGGGGTGCACGATTCCACGAGATTTATTCCCACAATTGTCATTGTATATTGACGAAGTCTAAAATATCTTGTTATAATATTTGGTAAGTTTTTATGCCCATTAGATCGAACCGATTTGGAGTGAACGTGCAGCCTTCTTGCAATCGCCAACTATTTAAGCTGCTCAATTGTTGAATCATCATTACATTACAATCACATAATAGATCATTAAGGGATATTTCTACAAGTTTCTTTTATAGTTAAATCATTCAGAAAAGAAAATTAACACGTGGGCGTAGAACAAACAAAGCTATTTTTATCGCCTCGGTAGGATTTTGTTAAGTTTTTGCTCCGCTTGTATCTTAAATATATAAAAATTTGGATCATACCATGCAACGGAAATACGCGGATCGAGGTAATTCAGTTTGGAGGTACCCAACGCGATTTCCTTATTTTCCTCCTTGTCGGTCGCCTGTAGTTCGAGCTTGATCAGTTGTTCCTTCAATCTTTCCAATGCTTTCTTCTTTTTATCGTAATTACTGTCAGGATGAAAAACCAGGAAAAAGATTAAACGTATACTCGATGAAAACGATAGCCATGAGGATATCGAATAAAAAAAGAAAGATTGGTTTGTATGAGTTAAGAAGTTAAAGAAATTTTTCAATACAGAACGTTTGAATAGGTGATTTTTCATTTAATCAAATTCTTCGAATAAGAACGTTTGAATAGTTGATAGAATGAACTTGAGGAAAAACGTACACTTTTTCCTTGACTGAGCCATGCTTGGCCTCCCGCTTAGCGTCTTTGCATTGGACTTCGGCTTCCTCGATAGCTTCTTTCTTACTGGTGATCTTGGCCTTTAAGTTTTCCATCGACTTAGCATGTGTCTTTGGTACGGAACGTTGATGGTTACACAGTATGGCAACAGCTCGATTGGCTCGGTTGTAGGAGAGAATTTTCTCCGCTACCGTATCGTTAGGATTCGTTAACTTTTCCAATTGCTCTTGCAACGTCCATGAGGCATTGTAAGTCCTGAACACTTTGGCAGTAAGACCTTCCATCAACTCGTTCAAATGTTTATTCAAAACGGTTGTATTTAGACGATCGAACAAATCGTCACCGGGCGATTTGTTCTCCATGAATAAAACGAGATTCTTAAAGACGCGTTTTTCGACGGGTACCTCGTTGTAATATCTTATAGAATCTTTACCGAGGAAATCAAACACGACCACATATTCCTTGCCATCTTTTTGTTCGTGCAATGAGATGTGTTCGACTCTGAGGGAACAACAGCCAACGGTATCAGCTTGATCCTCGTCCTTCTCGTTGCCCGCTCTCAGAGCCAATTTATCAACGAAATAAAGGGCCACGGCTCGCTGTCTAATACGCATTTCTTTGCTTTTCCAATCCTCGCGATATTCTGCTCTTATTTTGTCAATAGACTTTGCCAATTTTCTTGCGGTTTCATATTTCTGCCAATCCTTTTCGCCTTTCAATTTGCTCGATGGATTTAACATAACATATTTCACTTGACCCTGTACATTCTCCGTCCACGAAGCGAGCCATGTTACGTTCGGGTCAGAGCGGACCTCCTTCCATTTGTGGCCTTCCGGTGGTTTGGGTATGTTCGAATCCTTGGAACAATTTATCAATATATCTTCGGGCCAAACGCGTTTCTTCAACTTGCCCATTTTTGGATGTTCACCCCGTCCACGAAACAGACCTGGCGGTTCAATCTTGAAATTACCTATTTTCTCTTTGTGTCCGTCGATTGTACAGAAACCATATTCTTTCTGTATCTCCTCATTGGTTTCTTTCAATGCTTTCTTCTCTTCTTTCGTCATTGCCTTGCGCTCCTCGCTCTTCTGAAGAAAATATGCATGCATCTCCTTGAAATTGCACTTTTTGAGATCGGTTATTTTTGCTCTTTCAGACTCTGTCATCACAGAACGCCAGTCGTGCATAAAGTTGTCGTTGAAAATGGCTTTTGTAGTGTAATCATGATCCAACATACGAGCGTAAAACGTGGCTACCTCCTCGGTATCCTGGCTCAACTTCATTTCTTTACCGTTGTAATAAAACTTTACACTCGGTGGCAATGGTTCATAAGCTGGTGCAAACACGGGACCCTTGTGTTCTAGAAAATGCCATTTTCTACCATCCGAAGCTTTTTCCTCCTCCCACCTGTTTTGACAAATGGAAAAAGTGTGCTTTCACTGCTATACAATATACAACACGAAAAATCCTAAGAATCCTTTGAATGATTATGTTCGAACTTACGACTTTTTTTTTAGAATAATATCAATCTTTTTGCATTTGTTTATAGAAAACCATGTTTGGGCATTTACAATCAACACAGGTATTTTCAATGTTATACGATAAGTACAAAAAACCTTTGATAGAAAATGTAGACCACTCATATTAGACTGGCTCATAACTTGTTTCAAAGTGTAAATCTTATCTTCATTTATTCACGAGAGATACCGCGCGACAAA
The DNA here is from genome assembly GCA_030523105.1 of Ophioninae sp. A BG-2022a. Lineage (NCBI taxonomy): Eukaryota > Metazoa > Arthropoda > Insecta > Hymenoptera > Ichneumonidae > Ophioninae sp. A BG-2022a. The sequence goes on from JAPYZI010000854.1 coordinate 16,715, forward strand.
ATCCGCGAGTGTTATCGAAAAAGTGAGGTTATGCGAGCAGATGACTGAAACGACTACAACGCCCTCGGACGACGGTATCGCGGAACATCTTTCTCCCCCTCCTTACCATTTCCAAACTTCGGCTTCTTCTTCGACCTTTTTTTTCTTTCGCGGACTCGTCTCCGATTTCACAGGCTTGGCATTCTTCTTTTTCGGTTTCTGTGCAAACCCAGAAGTGTTACATCTGTAGCACTCATCGCTTTCAATCTCAAAGTTCTTTGAAAAATTTGTTCACCAAAATATAGATTTGTAAATACAAAATTGCTTCGACGTGGCAACGATTGAACAGTGAGGATATTGACAACTGAATAGATAATATTGTGTACTTTGAATATTGAATAGAACTGGTATCACTGATAAACTGTAAAAGATCTTATGTAATAATTTGCAGTTTCTTCATTATTATAGGCATTTTTCCGAGTATGATAGAAATAATGGTATATAATTTAGGACTTACCTCTTCCGGTTCGTCGAAGTCCTCGTCGTCCGAATGTTTCCTTTTTTTCTTCTTTATCTTGATGGAGTCCTTCTTCGTTTTTTTCCTTGAAGACAGTGGAACATCCTCTTCGTCATCGTCGGAGTCGACTTTTCGCTTGCTACGCGAGTTCAACTGAGTTCTCGCGCTCTGCAAAAAAAGGTTGAATAAGCGTGACGGTATACGATAGCACTTGGCACCTAAATCGGGTCCATACCGGCTCTGATTGAGTGCGATAGATATCTAGCGACATAGCGGAAATACAAGTTTTGGGATCGATGTACGATGCAAGATGCGTTTCATATTCGACGTCACAACTCATTTTTTTAATTTATTCTAACAAGAGACACGAAAATGAATTTTCGTAAGTTACCAATAAACGCGGTTAAATTTCGATATGCGGAAATTTGAGGTTGACAAGCATAGGAGACAAGACGGGAAAAAAACAAGCGAACTCCAGGAATGATTGGAAGACGAACCAGTGGGATATCCTCATCGGAGTCTTCCTCGGTCTTTATGGTGGTATTGTGAAGCTCGGAAAGCCGAGTATCGTTGGCGTCGGTTGAATCCAAATTGACATCGTTCCGAACCTCATCGTCCTCCTCTTTGATGTACAGAGGTGGCTCTTCTCCACTGTCATCGTCCTCCTCCGGTTCTGCGACCTGGGACACCGCTTCCTGCAGATTCAAAGGCTCGAGTCATCACTTGTTTCATCGACGAGTAGCGGACATCATGTCAACAAAGGAATACGCTGCGACCAAATCTTTTGATGAGAATGAAAATCCAGACCTCCTTAATTTCCGGCTTGTAAACGTTGTTGTGATGATTCTCTTGCATCTCATAGGTTTCAGTCTTAATATCAGTTTCCTCCTTAATCTTTGGCTCCTCTTTGATCTTTGATTCTTTCTTGATTTTGTCATCGCGATGTTTCGCTAAAAAGTGAATTGAAAACGTGCGCGAGTTGGAGAACGGGAACAAAGTTTCGTATACATAAAAGTGTTTGTACAGTTTGAAAATTAGTATTACATCTATCCTTGTCGTGACGATGACGATCCTTATCCTTGTCGTGACGATGCTTGTCTTTGTCGGAGGAACGATGCTTATCTTTATCGGGCGACGAGTGGGAACTGGAATGCCTTTCCTTGTCCTTCTCGGAGGAATGTTTGCGATCCTTCTCTTTGTCCTTGGACGATAGACTCTTGTCCTTGTCGCGAGAACCGGAGCTATTCACAGAACTGTGCTTGTGCTTGTCCTTACTCCGATCTTTGTCCTTGCTTGAACTTTCTTTGTCCCGAGTGGAACTGTCCTTGCTGGAATTCTCCTTATCCTTGGAACTGACGTGATGTCTGAAAAACGGATTTCATAAAAATGATAAATTTACCAATGGCCATGTAGACTATACTGTAATATAGTAAAATGAAATAATACAATATAATGAAAACGGTTCATTTTACTTTATATTGATAAAAATTATCCTTACTTATCCTTGGAAGTCGAACTAGACTTGTGATGATCTTTGCTCTTGTCCTTACTCGAAGAGCTACCGCTGCTACTTTTATGGTCTTTATCACGGCTCGAAGAAGAGCTCTTTTTGTCTTTTTCCTTGCTATCTTTGCTGCTACCGCTGGCATGTTTTTCCTTGTCTTTGGAGGAACTCGAGCTTGAAGTATGCTTGTGTCTATCCTTGTCGCGATGCTCACTCTTGTGGGACTTTTCCTTGTCCTTACTACGATCCTTTTCCCTGTGATCTGACTTGTGCGACCTTTCCTTTTCTCTGTCTCTATGTTCCGACTTGTGCTCTTTCTTACGATCGTAACCATTCGTGATTCCATTCATGTGCGCATCTGCAAAACAAATTAGACGAGCCCATCATCAGGGATATTTAGCAGCCGTGTGACACATTGGAAATCGGTCGATATTCATTTCTTACTAAATGCGGCATGACATATTGACAATGAAAAATATTGTGACGGGTGGACAGCCTTGGATCTTCCGTATCAGTTTTTGTACATTGGTTATCTATTGATTATGAGAATCCGGCTTCATTGGCGATTCACAAAGTGGAGAGTAAAAAAGCGAAGCAAGTTTTTTCATAGCAGTTCTAAATAAAATGCTTTACTAATTTAAATGCATTTAAACTTCGAGCAATAAAGATGAGCCACCCCAAACTCGTGAGATACTGATAGTGATACAAGAATAGTAATAATTTTTTGAAACAATAATAAACTATTTGTCAAAATAATTTGAGATTTATTAAAAAAACAATTAATACGTCGCAATAAATAAAATGGCATCATCTAAAGTTCAGTCGTAAAAAAAATGGTGTTCACTACACAAATATATGTGGCCGACCGGCCTGTGGTACGAAATATCTAATTCGCAAATACCAAATGATTTCGGAAATTATTGTTTTTTTAGAATAAAGCAAAGGAACAATTACACTAAATCATTTATGTCTTCCGCGGTATCGGCCGCTCGGTCGGTGAGACACATGGCCTCAAAGTTCGATCGGATTTTTTTACCGACTGAACTTGGCGCGTCGCTACATGGTTCCGCGACTTCAGTAACCTCAACATTTTTGAAAATTCATTTGCTCTAATAAGTAAAGTAAAAACGCGTCAGCGGCATGTGAAATTTTTCGAAATGGACGGATATACCACAATCGGTAATAAGATCGCATCAAACCGCACGCGCAAAGATTCGATTTTTCAGATAAAAATAAAACCGAGTTTGCACAGATTTCTGTCTTTCAATTCGTTTCTTCCGTAGTATTGATTATGTCGAAAGAAAGAATAAACTTCAATTTCAGAATTTAAATAAATCTCGAGAAGACGCTATACTGCAACGATTCTACTCGGTCGGTATCACTCGACAACCAAAAATAGAGGTGTACATTTTCGAAACGTTGGTTAAAAAAAACTCAATAGAGTGGTTGACCCGATACTTCTCGAGGAAAGAACCGAGAAAAATCGACGTGTCGCTAACATCGGCGCGAGCTTAAAGAGCGTAGAAACTGCAACAATGGTCTTGTTGTGCAGTTGGCAACCGTAGCGAAATAAATTTAGTTCTAGTAACAAAACCGCGAAGTCTGTAGATGATCATAAATAATTCATGTTGGTCGACGAATTGGGTTTGAAAAAAAAAAAACGAAATGAAAGTACAAGGAAACGTAAAATCTAGAGCATGTGAATCGAAGCACGTGTCTTCGTTGTAGGTTCACTCGCGAAACGTCGCTTTGAAACATTCGTAACTTCGTAAAACGCGCATTGTTGTACCACGAGCGATATTGCGCGATATATTTATTTTCCATAAGAATTACAAGATGGTTAAAGTTTATAAATGTTTCAAGTGGATTTTTTCCTCAATCATCACTTACCTCCATGATTCCCGGCCGCGCTGCTATTCTCCTTCGATATTTTTTCCTGAAAAAATATCATTTATAACGCATCGTAATATTAAACGACGTGTTGTACTTTTTTATTTATTTTCCAGCATAAAAAGTAAGGAGACGCGATTTTGTCGTGAAAGAAATAAAACGACAAAACCGAGAGACGAGACGCGCTCGCCGAGTTTTCACGATTCTCGTCGTGCGCCTCACAACGAACGAGGCCAGAGACAGGGAGATAGACGAATGTACGAGAGCGGTGCGGGACTTAGCCGCAGACGCCATTTTGGGACTTAGAAAAATTTCGCGTCTTCGCGAGGTGCCGTGTTACAAGAGAAAGGAGGCTAAACTTGACCTTTATTGAGAAATTCGAGTACGCAGATCGCTTTAAATGTGGATTTTAGAAGAAAATCGTGGCTTACCGTGTCAGAATGCGGCCGGGATACGGCTTGCTCGACCTCCATTTCTCCCGTTGTGACGTTGGAAAAAAGTTCGCACCGAACTCAGCCGTGATAGACTCCCGGCACCGATCGAGAGAAGAGGAACTCTAACCAGTGCGCTAAGAGAATTTTGTACTAGCTCCAAGGGGAGAGAGAGAGCGAGCGCGGTTCACGCACACTCGCGCACAACACGCATACACGCGCGAAACAAAGTCAGAGTCACCGTACCCACCGGACTCCGTCAGAGACTATCAGCCACTTGCTCACTACCAGCGGCTAAGTGCCAGAAATACGACACTGCGCCTGCGTGGCGTTATAATGCACGAGCATGCCACACCGTACAGTGGCGCCATAGTTTTGCGCGCCTCACGCGGAAAACGGCATTCGTGGCAGGCTCCCCAAATCTATCGCTCTTGACGCGACTTTTTTTCTCCCCGCGCGTCGCTACAGCCCCCACCCCCCTTGATTCCCGCGACACAAAACTTCGAGAATGTCGCTCTTTACTCCGCAGGACATTACATTTTTTAGAGGGCAATTACTGCGATTATCTTGTGCTATCGAAAAAAAAATCTATTGCCATAGAAAAAAAGTGATCAAAGTCTAAGAGAATCAAGTGATGCTATTTTGCAAACAAGACTATCACGATGCGGGCTGTTGCACCATTATCACTTTCATTGACGGTTGCCCATGTCAAAAGATTAAAAAGTCAATAAGTATTTGTTGCAAGTCTCTAACTCGAAGATAAAAAGTCATTGCGCCTCTCATAGCTGGTTTTGAACGTTGATCTTTATCCGATATGCTCTTTTTCGCAAACTAACCTTAAAACCGTATATTTAAAAAATACAAAGTTTCCTATATTTACGGAAATGTTCGATATATCGTTTTTGAGTCCTTACCGAATAACGTAGGAGCATTGTAGTATGGTTCGGTAATCAAAATTTTCATCAATTTTTTTACACCGTTGATCGGTTGCGGAGAATTCTTTTAAAACGATTCATTTTTACGCTGACGAACATCCAAGATTATTCTTTAATGTAATATAATTATTATCAATTCCTCGGTATATTCTGTGGACGCTGAAATAACAGTCGAAGCATTGTCGGACACGACATACTGATAATGAGATCTCGTAAAAAAATGTGATAGTACGAATGCGGCAAACATTTTTGATGGCGATATTTAAAAAAAAATAATTGTTTTGTCAGGTTTCACCGAGCGTACGATACTTTCACTTTCTAGCCGGAAGTAAACGCATTTGAGGGTTAGCGATGTTTTTAATTCAGCAGGAACTCGATTTTCAAATACAACGTGGAAGATTGTTTTTTTTTCATATATTTTTATTTTTTCCGGGATAAAAATTTGAAATTAACGATCGTAATTATGCGTTGGGATTTCACTATCAAACTGGACAAAATGTGTTCTGGCCTGACGTTTTCAGCTCTCGTCTAAAAATTTGACGAACTCTTGTTTACGCCAAGTTAGCAAATTCACATTACAATGATTTTTCTCGTGTTTGCTTCGCAATTCGGTCTCATTTCAAATACAAAACAGGAATATATTGCTCAAACCGTAGACATCAAATTGTTCTTGTATCATGATTGTATTCGTGAGGCCTCTTTTTAACTCGCAGTTGTTGAAAAAAACAGATTACACATATTGATTGGTTGCCATGTATCATCCTCCGATCGCTTAATTTTCAATCGTCCTCGTTACGTTGCAAATAATATGTTGTGACAGTTTTGGCCTTACGTACTAATAAAAAATTGCGCCTCGTCCAGACAAGGTATTTCAAACGGAGGTAATAAAAACGAAAACAGACCGTATTTTCGATATGAATTTGTAACGTTTCCGTACAATTATCCAAGATTCATCTTCACGATAACAGAGTACTTTGTTCAATTATGTTTCATTACGAAAGCCTGATATTTTAGGGCGCAAAATTTAGATGAATAGATAAAGTGAGATAGCGACAGAAAGACAGAGAGAGAGAGACCGAGAGAAAGAACGGACGAGCTCAGACTCAATCGATCTCCCGTGAACAACGGTGATTAATTTATAATTCGGTAATGTGAGTTCGGAAATTTTGCTTTCTTCTTGTTGCTTCATAGCTTCGTGTATTCGGGCTTACCTTCCGCGTTCCAGATAGTTTTTATTTTTTGGAAAGCCATCACCGCGTACAGAGCTGGAACGATTAAAAAAATAATTAATCCAATGAACAAAATAGTTGAAGACGCTTTGTACAGGGATAAATCGCCGCGATACAGAAGAGGATTTTGAGATAGGTATCGAGGAACGGTGCTGATGGATTAACGAATGAAAATAGAATAAGAATAGTTCATCAGAGTTATCAATGAAACAAAGTGGGATCCTGAATACGCTGAATTCCGTTTGGTTCGTTTTCGATTTCTAGTGACAGGAAGGGCCGATTCGACGTGTCAATTGTATGTAACCTAAATAGGTTCGGAGACCTACCTACCTGAAGTGAAATCATAAATACGCTGTACGGAAACAAAGCAGGTCAGCTTTGAGCAGGTACAAACGATTTACACGAATAGATAAAGGAATTTAGGCAGATCGGTCAAAAAGATTTTAAGGCGGAGAAAATGTAGAAGAAATATTTGAGACTAGGAAAAGTAAATGTTGGGTAGCGAGAAGCAACGATCATGTTTTTTTCTCTTGTAACAAGGAATCGCTTAGCAGATAGATTTTGTTGCCTTTCGGAAAATTATGAAATATTCTACACGCCCGAAATACCCTTAAACTAATAGATGTAATATATAAACCAATAAAGATCAATAACCTTCATATAAAAATTGTATTATGTTTCAAAAACTGCACATTGATATGAAAAACAGTTTCAAATAAAGGTTGTTCAATTATAGGGTTGATGTCAATTTAACGTTGAAAGCTCTATGTTTTTTCTTATAGTTCACCTCTGGCTTTTTGAAAACCTACAAATATACAGAGTGTGCCATTTTTATTTTACACTTGATATATTCTTGTCCGTTCCATATTGAAAATGGAACTAACTGGTGACTTTTGTCGCCAGTTAATTTGTCAGGGCAAAAGTAACTTTTGTCAATTTGTTTCGAATCCGTAATTTTTTGGACAGAACGCTATTTTTATTCTATTATTATTCTTATCCGCTTCTGTATACTTCGCGTTTGTCTGTGTTGTCGTGAGTTGACGAGATATTTCCCCAAAGTTAATACGAGAGATTATGACCCATACGATAATTCGCATTGTCGTATGGATATCTAGTTTATAGAAAAGTTGAAAAATATTTATCCTGGAATTTGCAGTCAAGGTCAAGTGGAGAACATGAAATCGTCAAGGTGACAAGATGGACGAAAGATCGAATCAAGAGGCCCATTGTTTCATCAGAATGAAACGAAATTGTTTCTCTAAGTATTTTCATGCAATGATTAGTATCATCTGCGATAGCGGTATTTTTGGTACTTAAAAGGGAATGCATATAGCCCATACAAAGGAGTAGTATCAGCAGCGAGGATTCATCCCCATATAAATACGTAACGATTTTTCTACACCAAGTTTTTCACTCACAAGTAGCTTCCCACTCGGAGTATGATAATGTTCCGATTTTGCGATGTCCGGTTGAGTTCTGCATGTACCGAATAGCATGGTGATAATCACCGGAGTTTTGACCGAGGAGAGGCGCCTCCAGGTACGGCGGGTAGGTCTCGAGAGCCTGTATTTTTCCTAACAAGGAACGGCCCTCCGTCTTCATACGTTCGTAATAGTCTTCGAAGCGCTCGAAGAGAACGCACTCGAGGCCGTGTTTCAATGCCAATTTCCGTAGGGTCGGTTGATGAACGAGAAACTCGGGGCAATCGACGACGCCCTCCAGGGAAAAATGGTATTTTGCGCCGAAAAGAGGCGGCGGCTCTGTCTTCGGACATTTGAAATCAACTGTGTACAGTTCATTGCCATATTTATTCCCATCGCACTTGTGCCATCGTGAACTGTAAAAGAACGACCAAATCAGACGAAAAAATATTGAACCAAATCTGATTGCTGCTTCATTAAAACGGGACTTTTGCCATGTAATAATGCTAGAAAAGTTAACGCAGAATCGTTTTCCTGATAAACGTTAAAGCCTGCTGGCTTTATTAATATAAATTTTCAAAATTGCAAAACCTTAACGGATTGCACAGATTTGTTTTATCGGTCAAAAATAAAAGCAGCATTGGAAAAAAGGGAGCGATGATCCCTTTGCGCTCAAGAAATTATTGGTGCGTCGAACATTATTAATGATGAACTTACACCAAATCATACGCGTCAGGCAGGGTTGTAATGAAGTAGCCACCTGGGCGGAGACTCTCAGATGCATTGCGTAACATACATTCAGCCTGCGGCAGTGTTTCGAAGCTGTAATGGAACGCAAATTGGCAGCTTACGACATCCAGCTTTACGCTGGGGTCCTTGAACTTTTCCCTTAAACGAACCTGAAACCTTCCATTTTAACGAATTCCTATTGTCAATTGGCTGCTCTCTGGTGTACAGAGTTATTTTTTTGTTCCTTTTCTTTTCTTTTAATCAGCCACAGATCTTCGAATTTCAAGGGAGAAATAATGAATGCAGTTGTCAAATCACCTTAGTGCAGTCGTATGTTAAAAATTCGGCAGTGAATATAGGTGCAAAGCCACGTTCGTTGTTACTCCTGCCAAGCATATCGTTGTATCGTGCCTGACATTGTTCCACCGATACGCCTGCTATATCCGCGCAAATTAAATGTGATATGTTGCCTTTGCGCCATTTGAAGAGATCGCCACCTTTGCCGCAACACATATCCAGCACTCTCACAGGTGCACCATGACTGTTGTTCTGTCGTACTTTATCTAGGTATTCCTCTGCAAATACAAAGATTTTGAAGTTGTGACTTTGAAACTTCGAGAATCTGATATCAAATTTGGCTTCAATCATTTCAAGAACCATAATACTGAGTTTATACGATAAATCTAACAAATTAGATTTTGACACAAGTTGAACAAAAAATTCGTGTTTGTCACACTGTTAGCCTCAATAATTTTTCCTAATATTCGGAATATACGTTTTCAGGGAAAACCTTTAATTTCCCTGCCATGTTAATTAGATCCATACAAGTTTTCAACACAATCCAATAAATTTTCGCTAAGATGATACATATTACAGATAAAAGGTGTGATGATTTATTTTGCTTTCTGTGTCGTTAAACTTGGACGAATCTGATATTTAGAAATTCCAATTGTATCCTTTATACTGTATTTTCAGCTAGTTTAGAACATAAAATATCTATATGCACATGTATCGGATCCTGGATCCTCACTTACTTATCAGCATGCTTTTGATCCAATTGTTGAAGTTTCTCATGTAGAAGATGCGGCTTTGATTTCTGCTGGTGAAGCCACTGTCCGCTAGCGAATTGTAATGGTGAGCGACCTGAACCGTATTATCCGTAACTTGTTCAGGTTCTTTTGGCACTTCTCTGCTTGTGCCAATTGACAAATCGGAGGGCGAGCCTGAATGCTGGATAGCATTGACAAACATTAAAGATCACTCTGAAGTGCATCAAATGAGTCCACAAAAATAATAACATGAAAATAAATGATGAACAATATAAGACACTTACCAGTGGTGATTTGCATTTGTCCATCGTTTTCTGGATTTTTGCTGGTTTCGCTGATTCCTCTCTCTCATTGTCTTGAGTCTCGCCATTACTCTTTCTGCTTGTGCCAACTGACAAATCGGAGGGCGAGCCTGAATGCTGGATAACATTGACAAACATTAAAGATCAGTCTAAGGTGCATCAAATGAGTCCACAAAAATAACAATATGAAAATAAGTGATGAACAATATAAGACACTTACCGGTGGTGATTCGCATTTGTCCGTCGTTTTCCGTTTTGTTGCTGGTTTCGCTGGCTCGTCTTTCTCATTGTCCTGAGTCTCGCCATTACGCTTTTTATCCTCTTTCCCTTCCCAAGTCCGAGATGAAGACATATTCGTTTCGAGGGTGCGTTATATTCTTCGAAACGTCAATAATACCGTTGTTTGCTACTAGTAGCAATAGGAAAGCAAAATACACACGTTCAGTTAACGGCTCTTCCTCCTTCCCTCTCGCACTGTCTTTATGACGGTGTCTTATGTTGCAGAGTTGTCGTCGACCGCTAAAAGGCGTCGCGATCGTCGCGCTGTTCACTCCCGGAAACGGTGGAAACAAAATCCAATCAATTGTTAGTTGTTTATTATTGTAAGCGTGTTAAAATCTCGCACCGATCAATGTTTTGCACGTTTCGTAACGTACGTTCGTACGTATTTGTACGTTCGCTCGTAACATTAGCGTTATACGCAAAGGTATTGCGAGACAATGAAGTTACAGCGCAACGAGAAACCGAATGATGCGAAAGAGATGCAAAAACGTTGGTATAGCATGCTCCTAACGATGCGTGGCAACGCAGCTCATTGGGATTAATATGGACCAGCTTATCTTTTCAGGGGTACGAACTCGGCTGATATGTTTTACCGACGGAATTTCACAAATCCCGGACGCAAATAGTAAAGAATAATTAACAAGTTTGAAATAAATGCTTCGCTTTGTCACACGGTAATTTTGGAAAATATACGAGAACGAACTTTTTAATTTACCAATATTACCACCGATCGAATAAAGGATATTTTACCATTATCGAGAAAGAACTTGACCACATGTCACACTGACGGAGCAGTCATAAATGCCTGACAAATAGCAGAAATGAAGATACTCATAATTTCTAAAACCATTGATTTTCTATAAAAATAAAAAATACGCACGGCATCATTATTTCTTTTCTTGTCCGGAATCTGATCCGTTGAGGAGAGAAATTAGCAGTACGATTTTTACCGATAAAAAATGTCAGACATGTCCACAAGCATTTTTAGTTTGCAGTCATTAGATGGCACTACTGTACACTTCCACAATTTTTCTTATCTCCGGTGTCTCTTCGTTCGCGAAGAGATGTTCAGGTTTGGAGGAATTTCGATTTCTGTCGAAGTTGGTGTTACACTTTAAAATCTATACTCAACGGTTTTAATCTTCGTAATATCACGGAGATACAAGGTTCATTTTGAAGGTATCGATTGAAACGTTCACGAGGAAACGATTCTCCTTCGCGAGTTACTCGTGCCAGAACGTCATGAGATTTTATGGTTAAACATATAAAGAGCCGGTGACCTCAAGGATAGAAAACAGAATGGATATAATTATCGGAAGGAGTGCAAGATTAGCCGGTCTTGTTCTAAGACATAGAAGCTGCTACTTTCCTAAAGTATCACTGGGAACGGTTCGATGTTTGTGTTTGGGCGATTCAAGGCACCCAAATGTCAACGTTTATGGTAATTACTTGACCCGCTGAGTATTGCCAAACTTTCAATCTCAACTGAATGAAGAAACAATAATTTTTCAGGCATTAATCTTCAATGGAGAACCACCGCCATTCAAAAGCAGTTGCGACCTGATTCTGTGCTTATACGGACCAATTTCCAGGATGATTTGTTGTCCTGCGGTTTTAATGGTTATTCCACAGATGCATCGAAAAAACGCGAGAAAGAGCCATGCCAGCCTCTTCCTTCTGAGAAACCGACGGTTTTCCAGAGAATGAAACAAATAGCCAAGGACTACTGGTACATCCTCATACCTGTACACATTGTCACTTCCGCCGGTTGGATATCGATCTTTTACACAGCTGTTAAAAAGTCAGTAGAATTATGTTAGTTCGGCCACTAAAAAATATTTCACCATTTGTTCATTTTTAGTGCAGCACCGTTCCGTCCGATCTCACACCTATTGTTTGTTAAAATATTTCATTAACATCTTAATTAATTTAAATCGATGTTTAAAAAATTGACTGCACTCAGGTAACTCTGGTAAAACTTAGTAAATTAGTAGTGTCATTTAACAGTTTGGAATTGAAAGCAAGTTTATACTTCTCACTAATACACTACCAATGTATCGTTAAACAATGTGATTGATGCTTATGAAGACTTCAAAGTTAAAGTATTGTTACTTGTATTTGTGTAAAAACAATCAATATTTTCATCAGGCAGGTTTTAGAATATCCCAACTTATAGGGCTTGTTGGTATTAGTATTTTTCTTCTGAAAGGTATAAAGTCAGCCGTCGAATAACTGAAGCTGCAATATATGTTTATATTGACGATTCAGCAGTTTTTTTCAATTCTCAAAATAGTCAGACAATTATCTCAAAGGTTTTGTGTTTTCTTTAGATCGGCAATTATTATGCAAATTCGCGATATATAAACAAATTTGATTTTTTTTGGGTATTTTCACAGCGGTGTCGATATAGTCAGTATTTTGGAATCAATTAATCTTAGCGAAAAGTACCTGGATATACTACGAGGTTCCAGAGCCGGCGATTGGGCATTCACCTATGCTCTTTATAAAATATTCACGCCACTAAGATATACGGTTACTGTAGGTAAGCGGCTGAACATTGAAACTCAACCTGTTCGAATGAAAATTAAAAATCTTGAGGAACTTTACAAATGTTTTTTCGCTTACAGGTGGTTCTACGATGAGTATAAGATATCTGAACAAATGGGGATATCTCAAGTTCCAACCTCGATCAACGATCAAGGTGAGGCCAGATTCAAATATCACTAATAATTAAAGAAAAACAACTCCTGTCATTTGAAACGATTCATATTTTCGTACTCAATGGTGTCTTTCTTTTTTTTACACGCTGATTGTGCTGAAGACTGTCCGTAAGATGTCAACTAGGTCGATCATTTAACACTGACTTTTCTAAATGTTTATTTAAGACGAGCAAATTTGAGAAAACATTGAAACTCACATTTCTGCACAATCGGTATGTTCGATCGTTTAAAATTTGAATTATTTTTTGCAGGAAACGCAATCAAGCAAATGCGCAACAAAAACCAAAGGAAAGTACCCTAAAGGAAGCGTCAAGGATAAGCGGCAAACAGAACCGCGAAAAACTTAACGCTTGAAACGAATGGATGTGAAACCATGTCTTGGGAAAGAAAGATGGATTTCGTAGTTTCACGTCTAGACATAATTTCATGGTCCTGTGCTGAATCGCTTGAATTACATGGCTTACATACTTGCACACATACACAACGTCGTTCTTATCAAGCTCTAATGTAAACATTAGTTTGACAAATATCATTGGGTCTATGGATAAATCCGTAGCGAAAAACGAATACGCTCCAAATGCTAAGAGTGAGAGAAAGTAAGGAAGAGATTATACATAGACCTAATATATTCTCAGCCATCTTGCTTTCAGACGTCGTTTATGTATATAAGTGATGTACACTTATTTATTACAATTATGTATATCTAGGAATACTCACGTATACATATATCCATATACCAATTGTATTTTTGTCCGAAGAACAAAGACAACAATGACGAACAGAGACGTTATAGTTCCGTATTTATTTATAAACAAAAAAAAAACAAAACTGGTACTCCACCTTCGCGTACATTCGTTTAAATAAAAATTGTACTTTTTATCTACAAATTACTTTCTACTTAAACGTACAAGACTTCGAACTACATCAGTAAGCTACAGATATTGTAGTTTTAATAAGTCCTTATCGGAGAGACGTCAGTTTGAATATCTGTTTCCTTTTTTGGCAGCTTCGTATGTGCGTATTGAATCGTTTACCACAGCAAAGATTGCTTTTCGTTTAAGTGTATATTATTACAATGAATAATTCTCGTAATGTTTGAGTAATACGTTATACGCGAGGGTTAACGGTAAATTGCGAGTTCTCAGAGTTTTAGAAAATTCAGCCATACAGAAGTAACGTGAGAAACGATAAATATCGATCTGCGGCGTGGCGACTATGCCAGGTGAGGGCCGAGAATGTTTTTCACGAATATCACAAAAGTCCGGGCGTCGTGTATAGCAAAAAATAAAAAAAAACATTGGTTATAAATAAGAGTTATAAAAAGAAGTAGAAAAATCGCCGGTCAGTATCACTTACGATCTAATATCGCGCGACGTCGCGGAAGATCCACGTTGCTTTGTTATTACTATAACTATTTATTATTACGTGTTATACTGAACTGGGGTTTCGAGTGCTTAGTTTTGAGAAGTAACTTCGAGAATCAACGACATTTCGCAATATACACCCACACGTACATACAGACAGACACGACAATCAAACAAATGTCCGTTAACACGGTCGAAGTGCTTCGTTCACTAACACTCGTGTCTTTTAATTTTTTCTTCCTTTTTATTTTTTTGTTTTAATATTATTATGCTTTCATATCACAGTTGCCTGCGCAACTCACCCACATGTCCGTTTGTTCGAACACGTGCGCCGATCAGGTTGTACGCCCGCATCGTAATAAGTCGCGAATGGATTTTTTTCGTATCGCGTGTAAAGCAGCATTTTATTGCCCATTGCTATCAAGTTCGGTTAGTTTTTCTTTTTTGTTTAACGAGTATTCTCTTCAAATTCGAACCATGATTGGATGCCAGTTTTTAACGTGATACAAGAAATTCACGTTGACCTCTGTTTTGCCCTTTCAGTTGGCTCGTTGCTAAACAGATAATTTATATTCAGTCTTGGAAAAAAAAAACATCTTTTATATCGTATTTCCGAATAATGCGGCATCTCTATCGACTGTGCTATTTCATGACGTAACATCAACACCCACTCGTTTGGGTTATACATTGGGCAATAAATACCGCCAGTTTCATTTATATATGTGTGTGTGTGTAGAGAGAGTTTATAGATATACGGTTGTAATAATACTATAATAGTATAACATGCGTTTAACGGTAGCTATTCAACAATTATTGTATTCATAAAGTAACTATGAATGATGCAGTGTCGCGTACGCGGTTATTCAGCGCGTTCCGATTTATCACTGCACGAATCGTTTTTCTTTTTCATGATTGCTTATTGCTCATACGTCTCTTTAATTTCCTAATCGGCAAACGAGATAACGAAGCTAAAAGTCCAGTAGGCACAACGGTTTAATTATATACGTTGTATTTGCCTCGAATATATCACTGCACGCAATCACGAAGAACTTACGCGTTCCAAATAAACTTTAACGCGTTTCCATGATAAAAACAATTTGGCTCTAACGTTATTCGATCCGCTCGAGGCTGCAATCGATAAAAGATACTTCTAATAAAAAATCAGCTTCTATAAGACCTTCTACATTGCTATTCTAAAACGGAACTGAAGTTCGTTGACACAATTTGTTTTGGAAAGATAGTCGACGCAGTTTCTTTTATAAAATCGTAAACACTGCCGTAGATAATGTGTTTTTGATTATGTGGCGAACTGCATTCATCGATGGCCAAATTCAACGCAATTTCACAAAGGAAGCTGCGTTTACATTTACATTTTTTCTGAAACGGATTTGGCGATTTTTTTCGAGAAGTTCGAAAAGTTTAATTAACATTTGTCTGCGAAGTAATTTCCCTGAAACTCTTGAGTTTTATAGGTATTGAGTTATATTCCGGACCGCTTGTAATCGCTGTCTACAAATGATGAGAAATGCGTGCGAGATAATGCCTTCGTTAGTCCGAGAGACTTTTTAACGTAAACCGAGTACCAACCGGACAACGTTTTACAATTATCTCGTGATAATTTCAGGACTCAATTGAGATAATAATTACGTAGTTTTGAAATTGATTAAAAGTGACAATAAATCTTGAACTTAGCCCATAAATTGATAGCTTGCCGATACCGGCTGAGGTGCGCGCGGTTGAGTATGAGAAATTCGCTGAATGTGGCACGCCCGACACATCAGTCTACCATCAAGGGGATAACACCGCTTGTCCGGCTCGTCGGTCAATTGCATCCCGCAATCCTCGCAGATATAACAATCCACGTGGAAATCACGATCCATCGATACAACTCGTACGGTTTCCTCGGTACCCTGTGAATTTATTTTAGCGCACTTTAGCGGAAGCTATATACGTGAAAAATATATGCGATATGCACGATAAGTAAAATTCGCAAAGAGTGATATTTGCCAACTGAGCGTTCTGAAACGCACAAACATCCGGTTTTACGATGTTGAAGTTTGCATCGTTCGGACGCCAAGAAAGTTCATACCTGTTAAGTGGCTTTGAAGTTTTTTCCGACTATATAGATTAGAAAAATCACTCGAAAGTTTTTCGGTTATTCCTGGACATTTGCGACTTTAATTTGAATAAAAAATAGCTTTTGTATAATAAGAAAAATGAAGGTTGGAAAAATTGATAAATAGGAATGATTCCTATTTATCAATATTTCCGGTTCGATCCAAAGATGCAAACTTGAACGTCATCTGTTTTTGCGCAAGTCTTTTTTCCTTCCGTTTGCCCACGTATTTTCAATTTACCTCTACCGGCGTTATTCCTTTGCCACATGAGGCACACTTGGGCGCAAACATTCGATGGTAATCGTTAACACAGTAGATCTTGTTGTCAACGTCGACAGTGAATGGGACGCCGTCCAGACACTCGTTACAAACGCAACATCGGAAGCATCCCGGATGATAGGACTTGCCCATCGCTTGTAGTATCTATTGGGCAAAGAGAAAATGCAGTTTCGAGGTTAAACAAATGATTACGGAATCGATTTTCTTTTTTGTTTCGAGAAAGAGATTTCTCACCATTTCCATTATCAGGTGACCACAAATTGCACATTTTTCGGCGGTCTGTTGAAAGCCAGAGTACTGTAAAAAAAAGATTTTTATTAATTTTTTAATCTAAGATTCAGAATCACACGGGTTCAGAAAAACTTCGTAGCTCATGAATTTCCCTATGGAGTTTTCAATGGAGTTTTCCCTGAAATCTGGAGAAAATATATTATCAAGATTTACGATCAAGCGTTTGATGAGGCTGAGTTTTAATAAAATAGCCTGCGTTGTCAGCATCTTTTTGGCCTCGATGAAAAGCGAAGAAACGCAAGTGTCGAAAATGTTGCTTCAAATATTGCATTTCTAAATCCCAAAAGTAATAAAAAATTGAATTACTCAAAAAGACGATTAGCACAGTTTTGTAGGGCAGAAAGAGATCTATCGAATGAATATTAACACTTTGTCAAACAGCAAAAAAATCGTTACAAAACAAAAGATAATATAAAAAACGCTACGAATTTATTCCCCAACCTAATATTATAGAATGTCATACCAGGTAATCTTCCTCGCAGTAAACGCGTCCGTGAACGTTGTAAAAAGCTTTTCCACGCAGTGCTCGTCCGCACGAGCAGCATATGAAACAATTCGTGTGATAAAGATTTCCCATGGCTTGGCAAGCTTGGCCAGCTCCGGTCACCTTCTCACCGCAAGTGTGGCAAATACCTTAAACATCGAGAAAAAAAAATTAAATATGCATTAATTGAGAGTGCAAGAGCGTTTCAATGTAAATTTGCGATCGGTAGAACCTCACAGCTTGATATTGGTAGAATTGTTCTAGCCATTTGAAAAGAAAAAAAAACAAATAAAAGCTGATCGACGAAGAAACTGCGACGAATCGATACTTTCGATGAATATTTCGAGACGCGATTCCGCGACGTCGTCGAGATTGAAAAAAAGTGAAGAATATACTGAGGTATTTGCGTTGTTAGATGCACGAGTCACCGGGCTGTCCGTAATGAGATTACCGAGCCGAGCGAGACGCATTGACATATAGAATGCTTATAAAAATGCCACTTTACGGAGCTCTATCAAATGAGCTCCATTCGTATTTTTCATCAATATTATTTTATTTTTGGTATTCGTATTAGGGTATCTTTAACAATATATATCAACATTTTCCTCATATGGACGCTATTTTGTTTGTCTGACGAAAATGCAGATCCCTTAATATTATTCAAAGAACTAACGCTCTGGTAAATGTCGAATTTTGTTTTTCTATCATGGCATAAACCCGTACTGAGTGGACCATGCAGTTTTACGTAGAACGAATTTTGACTATCGTGTTTGATTTGCGAATGGTTTATCGGTGAACATGAAATCATGTGTTAAGCGAATGCAAGAACCAAGGTGCCTACGTTCATATTTATCAAAGTTGTAATGTCGGGTTTAATAAATTTAATTAATCGTTTTGTTTTTTATTTTGATTTATTCAAATTCGATTTAATTGATTGCTTTCATTTATTCATTTAATTTATTTAATTAATAGTTTTGTTTTTTGATATATTTTCTTTAAAGTTGTTTTTGTATGTTTGGATGCAAGAAGGCAAGGTTTAAGATACGTAAAATACGCCAAAAGTTATTTTTGGAATATCAGCATAAAACTAATGGAACTAGAACGTGTGCGGTAGAAAAATGTACATCGAAAAGTGAGGGATACCCAAACACACGTACATCGCAATTTTCGAAAAGAAAACCACGGTGTAAAAAGTTGCATCGTTGGAGTTAAATTCTTTTCAATTGCTCAGGACAACATAAAATATGTAAAATAGGTAATGTTCTCGACTCTTGTTTGGGTTTGTTTGGACTGCGAAGTGATCTCAAAAAGTCTATGTAAGAGATGTACTTTCTTTTCGCAGCCGAGTAAAATACGCTTACCGAAGTACTCGCCTTCCTCGTCCTGTTTCTCCATTTCCTCTTCCAACTGTCTCGTGAGTTCTTCGATCTTGCGTTCAGCCTCGGTGGGTCCCTGCAAAAGAGATGATTAACTCGAGGATCAACAACGATAGAAATATACGATAGTTCAATCGTACTTCCAACATTTACAAGTCTTAAGAAGTGAAATTGCCCATATATAGTGTAAAAAAGTTTACCGAGGGTCTCGGTGGTGTAACATTGTAGGGCAAAAGTCCTTTAGCTGTTGAAGGTTTGACGGTTGGGCTAGCAGACCTCCGAGGATCGATATCGGGTTCGACGTTTCTCTGTAGGACGGGAACGCCAGCGTTGAGGAAAACAGGTCCGGCGACGCCGCTGGTGACCCCGGGTGGTAGACTAGTAATTCTCGGTCCGGCATGAGTGAATTCATCGTTGTTCGTAGTGGCGGAGCTCATAACGGGTGCCTGAACTTGTCCGCGTACAGGACTTTCGGTCGTGGCAGTTACGAAGGAGGTAGGCACTTGTCGGGCGGTAACACCTTGATTTTGGCTCGATTCATTGCCGAAGTGCGAGTGAGTGGGGCTGGTTTTGGGTGACGATCGTGCGCCGTTGTTTCGTTGATAAATCGAATTTCTCGTATTTTCGTTACGTACGGTGGACGAGGATTCTCTCGTTGGGGCGTAAGAAGCGGGTGAGCGTCTGGTTGGCTCCGGGACGTCGTTGCCGTAATTGCGCTCGCTTTGTTGACCGCTCGAAATGCGTGACTGCTCGGAGCGCAGGGACGAATATACGGGCGAATTTCTAGCCGGAAAATCGTCGTGACTCTCCGACGTACGATGATAATTACGATCGGTCTGCGACATTGCCGATGTGATCGTCGCACCCGGCAGACTCGTGTTTCTCGTTGAGTATACGGTCGGTGAATTACGACAGCTCGGTGATAATTCACCAGGTCGTACACCACCACCACCACCAGGAACTCCGCCACCGTAGACCGGAGAATTTCGGGGTTGCGGCTCGTAACCGTGGGACGAGTTGTTCCTCGATGATGATGACGCCGACGACGTCGGATCTACGTACTGCTTGTATACCTGTGAATTGTCAGAACGATACGGAGATACTTGCGATAACGCTTCGTTTGACGAAGACGATCCACCGCGATACGAAGGCGAGGACGAATTCTCGTGTATCGCGCTGCGATAATGCAAACTCGATTCCGGTGGCAAACGTATCGGTGGCGATTCGCTATACGGATGGCTCGACCTCGGCGAATTTTGTTGCTGCTGCTGCTGCTGATCGCTCGGATAGCTGTAACTTCGCGCTGGTGTTTGCAACTCCGAAGGTGGAACGTATGCGGCGCTCCGAGAACTTTGCAGATCCGCTGATGTCGAACCAGAAAGATATCGGGACGCTGATGAATCTTGCTGCGACGTTACACCACGAGGCAGGGATGCACCGTCGTAACTCTGACCTCGATTGCCTCTCTGTTGCTATTTGAACAAAACACACACGGGTTTGTTAGATCGCAGCGAAGTTTTTGGATCCTTGTGATTCGATGTATGGTCCATGTATGGTATTTATCGTGTGAAACTTGATTTGGTGTAGAAATGTTAAGACCTACTACCTATGATTGCTCTACTATTTAAGCGGCTCTACGCAGGAGTAAATATAATTTGTATAGTTTATAATCACTCTACAATCGTAGTGTATTCAATTATAGTGTTCGAAGATTCTTTAATTATGGAAAAAATGTAATTCTTCAACACATTTGCGCTCAATTCCGTAAAGCATCTCCAGTCTTAAAAACGTTAAATGATTACAGCCACGTTACGGTTTCTGGAAGATTCCCGTATAATCTTGAGTCACGTGACGTTTTTATAAATCGCTTAACTCTAAGACACGAGAAAGCCGTATGAAACAAGTTTCCAGTTCCCATTGCCGAAAGTAGCGATTCGACGATCTTTTTCCTACCCATTCTTTGCATCGAAAAAACGTGTTAATTCAAGGGCATTCTGACTCATACATACAAAGCAGGTGACTAATCGGGACTAGGTAGCCCTCGCCCCTCTACCAACGAAGTTTCCATGTGTACACGAAAATGTATACGAATACCTTTCCAGTCATGACGACGTAATCCCCGCCGTTGAGATTAGCCGGATGATAATAATTGGGAACCTGCGGCGCAGCCTTGCTCTGCTGTTGCGTTTCGTGCTCAAAGTGGCCGACCTCTTGGATATTCTCGTAAACCGGCGGGGCTTCGTACGGCGGTAATTCCTTTGCCGGAGAGGCTGACTGATAACGACTGCCAGTTGGCACCTGTGGTTGAGCCTTGCGAAAAGTTGCTTCGTAATTATCGCCAGACACAGAGCCCCTGGGGCTGCCACGGGGACTCTTCCTCGAGTCCACCGGATGATAATACGGCGGCGCTTGTTGCTGAGGATAATACTCGATATTCTCGTAGACCGGTGCCGGCTGTTGTTGCTGAGCGCGGCTACCGTGCTGCACATTGTTATGATACGGACCGATCGTACCCCCGATTTGCTCCGCAGCTTTAGGAGAGGAGAACCTCGGCGCTATCTCTCGCTCGTAGATTTTGTAGTCTGGCAGTGGCGGCAGGGCACCTTGACGACCACCCTGCAACGGTTTTTCCACGCTTGTGCCGCCCGAACCTAAGCTTCCATCGGGAAAGCATTCCGCCGCTGTACTCGGAAGCTTCGGGCATCTACCAGCGTCCCTTCCCAATTGATGTTGCAAATTCGCGGGTCTTGGGAGCACGGGTACTTGAGCCTCGGGTCTCGAGCCACCCGAGACTCGACCATGGTCGCTCGAGGGCTCGTCGCACCCTAGCTGCAGATAACCGAGCTTGTGTACGAATGCTTCGGCCGAGTCGCACATTGGCTGGATCGGAAACGAGACACTGCTCCCGATATATATGCGACGATTTTTTGTAAATTTGCGTAGCAGCTCTCCACCTAGCTCCGATGATTCGCTGATGTTACAATTTACTCGGACGCTTTAATAAGTCTATGCTCGTTTGATATTTTATCGATAGAGTCATAAGAGATAAATTATCACCTGCAAAAATGCAGCAACAAGTTGTTGGTTAGTCTTCGGTCCGCCTGCTATAGTTTCTGTATTACCGTCGATTCAAGTTGCATCGGAACTTCCACTCGTGAACAAGGTACGGAACAAATGTATTTCTTTACCTCTTTGGAAACCTTGTTCCCACGATTGACAATGCTCCCGCCGTTTCCCTCGCTGCTCTTTCTTTTTTTTTCTCAGATGAGCAACGTTGCTACCACTTTTGGTAGCTCAAATCGGCCGGAGCGTTTTCCGATTTCTGACGATTCTCGCGCGTTTGACATCGCACTTCAGGAGTAGACGAGGAAAAAAGCTGCCGTGAGAAGTTAACGTGACAGGAACGCTGAGCGATGTGATTCACCGAGAGCAACGACGAGAAAAAGGGGCGAGTGGTCTCTTTCTTGAAGCGCAGATATTTATGTGGTTTATCGTCGCAACGTCGACTCACCGTGACTCCTATTCATCCTTATCTTCTGCTCGACTTTCCTCACGCTTGTTTTTCTCGATGATTGAGACCAATTTTCGTTCTATTTTATCGAATCGTTGACTCAAGTCCGTAGGATTTTCAGAACCTCAAAAACGATCGATCGGTGAAAAGAGTGAAAAAGATCGAGACCGATCGTTTATTTCCTCACTGGGCGAACTTTGGGTTACGCCCAGGACACCGTACCCGGTATAACACGCGAAAAAAACGAGCGCGCAGGATCCTCCGACGGTACGTGCGTATTTCGAGAGAGCTACACCCACATTGCAAATGTATACAGGAGCGCACAAAAAACAGCGCGTGAATCGCTGACCACTCGCGACCGAACGTTTTCTCCCTTTTTTTTCTCGTTCTTTCAACTCCGTGAGTTGTCTCGCGGATCCACTGAGTTCACAATTTTTTTTTCAATTTTATTAGTTACTACTGCGACACGCCGAAGTATCGTGTCACTTGGATCGAACGAAAGCAAAATATATCAAGCTTTAATTTATAAACTGTCGCGCGTTGTATACGGGAGTAAGAGGGGGAACAAATAAAACAGAAGAAGCGAGAAGGATAATCGCTGCGACGCCAATTTATAGTTGTCATTCGTCGCAACGCTGTCGACGTCTTCCGTACACAGGGCAACACAAGCTACCAGGGGCGCGCGCGCGAGACTATCCGACCCTTTTTTCTCTTTTCACCGTTTAAAAAACTCGCAGCACCATCTGGATTCATTAGGTTTGCTCGGTCGGTAAAATCAAGTTCGTCGACCAACTGTCGGTACGAGCGATTCCTGCACTTTATCGTTCGTATCATTTTTTTAATTATACAAAATTTTTATCACGCGAACAATCTTTGCTTCGTGATCGGTAAGAACAAAACAACAAAGATTGTCCAGATTTAACGAAAACAACACGTGTAATCAGAAACACCTGCGTGACGAATTTGCAAATGAATGATTATCTTAAACCGCTGGAATTATATAGTGGCGCCACCAACCGGTCATCGAGAGAAGCTTCGTTTGACGGTATTTCGCGGGGCTGCTACGGGGCGCCAGTAGTGTTTGGAACAATCCTTGAACTTAGTGAAAAAATTTGGCAATTCGCGACGTCGAGAGGCGTGTTATTGTTCGCCTCAACATCCGAATAGAGTTTAGCAATTGATTATAATTGGCAACGAAGTGATATGTGCATAGAAGGACAGTTCTTAAGGATTATATGTGCCGATAATGCTGGGGGCTGCCCCCATTGGTAGTTCTCGAGTAGTGGGCCTAACCGCGGCTTCCATTCTCGCTCTCGCTTTCTCTCGTGGGCATAACCGTTGGAGAATGATGGCATCCTTCTTACTCCTCTAGATGTTGTGCTTCGGGCATAGTTGTGCCCTGCTTCCTCTTATGGGTATCATAATATACAGGGTGTCCCACGACGGAATGTCATCCATGAAATGGGGATTTGGCGGTGAAATTCTGAGTCGATTGATACAAGTATGTATAGTTCCTTGATCAACCCCTGAATTATTATTAATATTTCAACAAATCCACCATTTGATTCGCCTTGCACTCGCCATTTTTAGGGAAAAGTGTCAAAAAAAAGTTCTGGAAACGTTTTTTTACATTTTCTTAGTCTAATTTTGCACTTTCGGGAAAAACTCGGGCATATTCGTAATCAGAGGGAAATTTCCGATCAAATACACCCTTTTAATACTTAAAAAACAAAAAAAAAATTTTTCGACCTCCCAGGCCCATTTTTCCAGAATCTCGAAAATCACGATATTTCAAAAGGCCGCAGAATAAGCTTCTTATATGCTATGGAGGTTCAATGGGTGAGTTTGGAAAAGGTTTTT
>JAPYZI010000855.1:0-40416 GCA_030523105.1 Ophioninae sp. A BG-2022a
GGCTCACTTTTGAGAATAATGCTTATCGCTAGATGAAAGTACTATAATTAATATTAAAATAATACGAATATAAGAACTGTCCATTGACGCAGTGTTTCAGGAATAATAATTCGCCCTATACAAAAAAAAATTAAAAATAAAAAACTTCCGGAGGCGTGAATCGATCCCGCACCCCTACGGTCCGTAGACATTAACGCTACCAACGGGACCACTTCATCATTTATATTAAAGTTGCACTATTGTGTACTTATGCTGCGCGGCCGGATGGATGATTAGCTCACTTTTGAGAGTAATACTTTATCGCTTGATTAAAGTACGATAATTAATATTATAATAATACTAATAATAATTTATTTTTCATCGGGACGGGATTCGATCACGGACAGGGGCGCTTTTCATTGTGTGATCGGCTTGTCAGACCCTAGAGAGGGGGTAAGTTTTACACGCGATCTGGCTGCACTGCGATGTAAACAGCTGATAATCACGTGTTGGAGAAAGTACGTGCAGAACAATTCGAGTAGCGCAACGTGTAACTTCCCGGTTATCTTCTCAGCCATAGATAATGAAGCTAATAGGTTAACCTCGACAAAGTCCAGAAAACTATTGCTGCGCCATCAGTTGCCTTGCGTCCGAACTCAATAACGCATCGACAAACATTTTAAATATTTTATAATGCACTGTTTTTTCAATGATATCTAATATATAAATGAAAGTTGAAAATAATTAATGATCGTCTAGTTTAACCTCTTTCGGTATAACTTTTCCGCACGTCTATGCTCTGTTCAAAGCTGAACAAAAAGCGAAGGATTTCAGCATGTAAATTTATGCACAATGTTATCGCAAGTGATTTTTTCATTACATACCATACAATTAAGCGTACTTTGTTTATCATTTTACCGGTTGCATAATAGCGCTGCACTTTGCCCATCTTCGTGCATTTTTCCTTCGAACCGTTTCACTGTCGCGATATCGTCGAGCGCTCAAGCGATATCTACACATCCCATCGAATGTGAGTGAAATTCGCGATTACCTTTACAAAACGCACAACGTATTTTTAGGTTAAACCATAAAAGGAGCGAATTGCAAAATGTCGCTATCAAAGCCAAAAGAAGTTCTGTTGGACTTGCTGGGAATGTATCTCGGCAGTTTGTACACGAATCCGATAAGAACAAAAGCCATAACAAGGTAATCTCGCTTTGGAAGTTCAACTTCCAACTTCTGGTCCTTCAGTCCAGTGTGAAAATCTGATTTTCCTCTCGCAGTTGCATTACGGCGACTTTGGGTAATTACCTGTCTCAAAGACTGACCAGAGCCAAGCACATCAATCAAGACAGCCTAGTGGCGTTCGCACTGTTCGGACTCCTCTTCGGCGGAACTGTGCCCCACTTTTTCTATCAATGGATCACCCGGCTAACCAGAAATCCCCTGGCCATTTTGCTGGTGGAAAGAACAATCTACACGCCGTGCTTCCAAGCTCTAGCTCTCTACATGCTTGCCAGACTGGAGGTATAACTAAAAAATAAGCACGCCGAAACGCAACGGTGCTCCATTTACGAAAGTTGTAAATGTGTAGGGAAAATCCCATCAAGCTTCCAAGAAGAATCTTCGAGAACTGTATTGGCCGGTCCTGGAAGCCAATTTGAAGTACCTGACGTTGCTGCAGTTTATCAACATACGCTATGTTCCACCCATGGTAGGAAGTCGTCGAAATCCTTTCTTCGATGGTCCATTCATTCATTTTCTTTCATTGCAGCTCCGGGTTTTGGTAGTGAGCTTGATCGGCTTAATGTGGTCAGTTTTTTTGGCTAAAAGACGCGAAAAACTCGCCGCTTCCAGACGCATCAAGCCTTGAAGGAATCCTCAGGGCTTCTCACTTCTGTGATCCGACTCGTCTTCCTCCCAGTAAATATTCCACATGTATTACGCATTCTGGTATTTTCAGACGAATTTTATATATACCGTGTACATTCCAACTGTGTCGAAAGAAGAAAAAATATATTCGCATTGGGAAATAGTGATTCGTCTGACTCGCAGCTACCTCGTACTCTTCGTAAGCATTTCGATTTAATCACACAACAACAATACAGAATGTTTTTCTTTGTTCTTTCTTTTTTATATTACAGATATAATCCAGATCTTTTATTTTAACGACAAGTAACATCATTATCATCATCATCATTAGTATTGAAATTAATTTTGCGGGTATAACTCGTGGGATTTTTTTCTTTCGGGGCATCGGGGAAGGTCGTCTCAGATATTTCTTTCTTCATTTTTTCTTTTCGTCTCATTTCTTTTTTTCTCGCAATTCGAAGCATCGTTTTCCACCGATTTGTGGAAGATGAACGGTGAACGACTGCTCACTCTTTTCACCGGACATACGAAGATCTTTCGACTTGCCAGTATTTCGATAAATTATTAAAATTAAATACGAGCTACGTAATATCAATGAGATCAGATCGACACTAATATATCGATAAGGACTAGCGCTTTCTGGTTCAAGCGAATGGAGCATGAGTATTGCGAGATGAAAATTTCTTTAATCAAGACAAAATAGTAAACGAGCCTCGTAACTACGAATTTTTTCATCCGTTGGCTGACACGGGGAGAAACTCGCAGCGCGACTGTGGAATTATCGAAAAAATAATTGCGAGGACTGGCTCCCCATTTTTTCACTTGAATCGAGAGATTTAAAAAAAAGATAATCGACGACGGGTCCAATCGTCGTCATACGTCTATAATAAATACCTACACATATTTACACATAGGATCGGTGTAACATTGCACTAGAAATGATTCCTTCCAATCTGTGAGCAAATCAAACGGTGAAGCTAAAATTCGCTTTTTCTTCTTCGCAATCACATTTCAACGAAAATATACGTCGAAGAATTCACTCGGAATTGTTATTTCTGAACTAAATTTGACTAGCTTTCGGACACGAAATAATAATTCTTACTATTAAAAATAAAACTTATAAATTAATCATGGTCGTCCTCTGAACGGGAAAATACAAAATAAATGCATTGCATGGAGATCTTTGACAAATTCACATCTCCGTGACTCGCTTCTCGAACGATAAATAAATTAATTTGTAAATGGAGAGTTTTGCGGACTAGAACTCGTTTTCGTTGGATCAACTCCCGCTTAAGGGGGAAGTTAAATTGCTTCATCGGATTTTCCAATTTATAATAATGACGAACAAAAAATCGAATTATTCGACCAAAATGAAACAAGTTTTCATTTTTGAAAGTTATGCACTCATTAAAATTAAAATTATTTACGAGCGCGGGCGAAAGAATTTTCGAAGAATCAGGGACTAAATCTTTTTTTGCAGAAACGCTTAAAAAAAGTGTTACCTTGACCGAGGGACTTTTTCCTATATTTTTTTTTCGTTTGCTATTTTTATCGAAAGACAAAACAGGGCCGAGAACGAATTTCGCCCGTTGGTTTTTAGCGCTCGTTAAATCAGGTTTAACGCGAAGACTCGCGATTAGCGAGTGTAGGAAGGACTTCGAGTCGGCGAACGACTCGATCGTCGACTAGGACTGGACCAATCGGTGTGCCTGCTGCTCGCCGAGCTGCTCGGTGATGAAGGCGGCGAGGGCGTTGGCCGGTGATACGGTATCGGTCTTTTTCGAGCGCTGGAATAAATCGTGTTAGTCGAGTTAATCGTTGCTCGCATTCCTGTCATTTTCAACCGGGGATTATTTTATTAGTTCACGCATCGTTGAAAAATTGAAAAATTACATTTATCTATTATTTCATTAAATATTCAGTTCAATACTTCATTAAATAATTATTCATGATTTATGTAATATTATCAATATTAAATTTCAATTTAATGCAACAGAATCGCATTATAACAATACGAAAATTATATATTTGATTATAAATAAAATTGATCTTTTTTGGAATTTATTTAGAATAGAAATGTTCTATTGTTCATTTGTCAAAGAGCTATTTTTCATTATGCATTTTAATTGTAAAAAATGATATCAAATTTAAATACTATTTAACTCTATACATTTTTCGCATTTTCAACGTGTCGTTTAATTTCCAGTCTTCCTACACACATAGGCTTGATCGTTAATTGGAATTACCACTGTCATTAATATTCGTTGATCTTCGCTTTTCAAGCATCAACCGACCAACACTATTGAGAGTTTGTAATAAATCGGCGGTGCGATACTGGGATTTAAATAAAACTACAAAATCACACTTTCAGTTCAGTAGTCCGTCAATGGTCGCACCGATACACTCATCTACTATTTCAGCCGCTAATCGTAATCTGCAATTATACAAATAAATGCAAACATGCGAATGAAATTAATTTTAAAAAAATAAACCGTGCAGCGAAAATTTCCAGCAACGAGTTCGCGCGATTAATCGTTACTCTCAATCGAGAGTGAACCGGTTGCTGGAGGGAAATTAAAAGAGCGTGGATACACGTGTGCTCACGAAATAATAACGTGTATTACTTACCGAGAATCGAGGCTCAGCGTGAAAATTCTTTCGCTCGATATTTCGTCCCTTTCGACAACGTACGATATCGTTAACTACACGTAGAAAAACTACAAAACTTCCCCCCAATTTTCGAGACCAGTTTTTTTTTTTCATAGACGTTCAAGACTTTTTGGAAAATACGAGAATCTGGCTCTGTAGAATTAAGGGCACGACGAACACGTCTCCGTCCACTTCGAAATTTTGAAACCTCTATTCTCTCAAACCAATCGATACGAAATTTGATGTTTGGCATTCAGGACAATGGCACCGAGGGCCCATCGTCCATTTCGACTGAAAATGTTTGATTCCTCAGAAATCGTCGTTCAAAACGTTTCGACTATCTCTCTCGAACTCGTGTGTCACATGGTAATGTTCGTCGTGCTCTTAATACTATTTTTGCCCTGTTACATTTTTGGCATACCGTACAATCGTGGCACGTCTGAACTTCTAAAATTCTTAATTTCACGTATTATCGATCCGTAAGATTGACGCGGGAGTTTGATGGTTCATTCCCGGACTCCGACGCCTCGTCCACTCGTTCTCACTCAATCGTTGCGAATGGTGTATCGTGTGAAAACATAAAAATAATAAAAAATCGTAACGCTACTGGGTCAATACGTGAGAGGATATCATTTATCGTCCGGTTGTCGTCGCGTGTACAATATTCGTATACATACAATACATAACTTAAAAAGTGATACACACATGCTGTACGTCTAGATATTTAAACTCACTCACGTAAACGAATCACTGCAGTGGTACAATACGTACGATAGTCGAGATAGGAAAAAAAATTAAGTAAAGTAGTCGTGTGTGTACGTGTCTCTGCGTGTGTGTGTGTGTGTGTGCGAGTTGGGAAAAGAAAGAAAAACAAAAAATAACGGTATAGAAAAAACGGGAAAATAAAAATATTTTCGAAAGGGAATCTACAAGCCCGAGGGTCCGATAATTCATTGAAATTTCACAAGACGATTAAAGTTACATCGAGTTCTCGGTTTTTTTCAAACTGCTCGAAATATTCGTCGATATTTTCTTCCTCGTATTCGACAATATTTTTTGTTTCGTTTGTATCCTTATCATCGTTATTTGAAAATGTGTTACTTTAAATCAATTGTTTTTCTCTTTCTCTCGGAGTCCATACAAAAGACTATCTTCTACGCCTGTTCCTCGATCTGTCCCTGTTTCGACACAACACAAATAAATCATTAGATTCGACGAGTCTCGAGATAGAAGAGCTTGAAATAGGCGGAGAGAAAGAACGATAGTTTTACGAGATTGATGATGCCCCACTCTTGTCACTGGAAAATTGTTTATCGCTTAACGGGATTAATATTCAATATCAAACCCCGTAATGTTTAATCCTCTTGTCAACAAACCAAAAAATATCATATGTCATCCTTTCGACTATTTTTCCACTTGTTAATTATCGAGATATAGCCTCATCGTTCTTCACGATTAATTAGAAAACAACATTTTACAACTCGTGACATTTTTCACGTCAGTTATTTTATTTTAAAAATAATAATTTACTGTAAAGGTTAATTACGTTCGTATCTTTCAATATATAAAATATTCTATCTTGATGTGTACGATTAGAGTCACAGAGAAAATAAATTTCGCGTTTCGAGCATTCTTTTTTTCCCCTAGCAGGACTAGAGAATTATTCCAAAATCTCGATGATTAACGAAGGAAATAAAAATCGTCGAATAGTGAAATCGAACAAATTTTATTTGTCCACCAGAGTATTTTGTGCGTCGATCCAATTTTCCATGTATGAAACGTTCACCAGTGCGATCCTCGTCCTCGTCGTTCATCAATTCAATTATTTATTAATTATTTATTCGACTAATTAATGATCAATTAATTATTTATTCTACTTTGAAGTGTCTCGAAAGGTAAATTCGCACTTAAAGTGTTCTTCCGCGATCTCCGTCTCGAAAGCGAATTGAACCGACAATCCCGGGTCCGCCCCGAGGAAACTCGTTAAATAAAAAAACAAATGATAAATAAAACAAGCTAACAACGTGGGGTGAAACAAAATAAAATTGTTAGCTTGGTGCAGTAACGTATCGTCTAATCGAAATAATAACGAAAAAAAAAAAAACAAATGAAATAAAAATCGAGCTTCATACAACTATAAGATGTCGAATAAAACTGGTACATGTACCGATAACGAATTGCACAAGAGTACGTAAAAGAGAGAGAGAGAGAGAAAGAGAGAGTCGGATTTACGAGTTTTTGTTACCTGGTGATGCGACGTCTGTCGAGAAAACTGGGCGATCCGTGGCGACGCGGAATCGAGGGGGAACGCGATCGGCTCGAACCCGAACTGCTCGACGACGAGCGCGAAGATCGGCTCGAACCGCTGCTCGATGATCGCGACGAACTTGAGAAACTTCTTCGACTCCTTCGCGTCGAACTGTGCGAAATGAATAAAGGTTTCCGTTACATCTAAGGAAATTTTTTGACTTTTGGTTAAGAATTAAGACTTTTTCAGCGGATTTGGAAAATCTGTTGGTCGAGAATTCAGGATTATGAATTTCGGTGTTTCATAAGAATTATTCGTCAAGACGTTAACTTTCGCAAGATTTTCTTTGGACTCAGAGATGGGCATCGTTGGAACGCGAAATAAAAATAACTTTCGAAATATTAATAAATTTTGTTGTTGCACTATGTTTACCTTCTGGAGGATCGCGAACTGCTACGACTGCGACTGCGTTTTGATTTGTCGCGCGAGTTTCTCGACGCGGATCTCGATCGGCTGCGAGATTTTTTCGATGCGGAACGACTTCTCGATCTCTTTGATAGCGAACCGCTGCGACTTCTCGATCGCGAGAGAGGTACGATTTTCACCGGTGAACGAGATACCGATTTTTCGATTTTGTTTGTTCTCGGAGATGACTTGGAGGCGACCGAGTGTTTCGAACCGCTCGAGGAAGATCTCGATTCCCTGGATCGTTTGGGTGATTGGAGTTTCGTTCTCGATGGTGATTCTCGATCGTTCCTCGGCGACGGTGATTTATTTTTGCTCGCTGGTGATCCCGACGGTGATCGTTTCTTCTCGCCTCGCACGGGTGGTGACTCGGAGATTCTTCTTTTCTCCGCCGATCTCGATCTTGTATAAGATCGCGAGCGAGATCTCCGTTTTACCGGCTCCGGTGATTTTCTCTCTTCGCTCGGTGACCGAGCTTCGCGTCGGGTTTTTCCGATCGTACTCCAGGTGCCCGTTGTACGATCCGACGTCACGTGGGGTGGAGATTCTGTAGGGGACCGTAATTTCACGATCGCCGATTCGTTCTCGTCGGGTCGAAGAATTTTCGGCGATTGGGTCTCTCTCTTCGGCGGTGTCGAAGATCGTTCCGCCGATTGTCTCTTTCGAATCGTGGGCGACCGTTCGGCCGGTGACTCTACCGATCTCTCCTCGATTTCCGCCTCGTCGCGCGTCAGTGGTAAAGCTGGTGATGGCGATCGACTGGAAACCGGCGATCTTACCGATTTTATTGGCGATCTTACCGATCTCACTGGTGATCTCACCGATCTAGCCGGCGATTTTGCCGATCTAGCCGGCGATCTTGCCGATCTTACCGGGGATCTCGCCGGTCTCGGCGATTTCGATCGCGATCTCGAATTCTCTCCCGCCTGAAGTACACTCCGCGGGGCGCTCTGTTTCGGTGGTTCGCTAGGTAACGCGATATCCAAAAGAACGCACTTATCCTCTCGTTTCTCAACTTTAATCTTCGATGGGCTGGATACTTTTTTACCCAGTGATTCGCGAGCTTTAGCGGCCAACCCGGATTGCAAGCGTTTCAAAGTGTTGATTTCCCGTTGCCTCTCCTCGTCATCTTTATCCTCCAACTGTTGTTGCCTCGCCTCGTTATCGCTCGCCGCTTCCTCGACTTCCTCCTCGTCGCTCGAGGACCTCAAGCTCACCCGGGGCGCGACGAGCCGCATTTTTTTCGTTCTCGAAGCTGATCGAGATTTCCTTGATTTCGGACTCGAACGTCGAGTCTCTTCCTCCTCTTTCTCCCTCTCCTCCCGCTTCTTGGCTGAACCCTTCTTTTTCTCGTCTTGGAGGATGTCCCGATAACGTTCAGGATTTTTTCGTAGCGGCGAATAACACAAGCTGGAACCTCGCGAACGACTTCGCGTACGACTACGACTGCTCGCCCTTCTATGCTCCCTTAACGATTTTTCCTCGACCCGGTGATTCCTCGAGGACGACGAAGTCACCTCGTCGCGATCTCGTCTGCGCGGCGATCGGGATCTTCGACGCGAATTCGAGCGACGTCGACGCTGCGACGACTGCCGGGTCGGCGATGCTCGACGTCGCGGTGGATAACGATCGTAACGCGATCGACTTTGGCTACGAGAACGCGAATAACGGCCGTGACGCCTCGGTGATCTTGATACCGCGGGACGCCTCCGTCGCGACGGCGATGGCGATGAACGTCGCGAGTATCGTCGGGGTGAATTTCGAGTCGGACGATTTTCACAACCCCGGGAAGTCGAACGATTCGCCCTCTTCGACGGCTGAGGTGACGATCTTTGATCTCGCGGTGAATGCCGATCCTTCGATCGATCCAAAACTCCTCCGCTCGATCCTCCGCCGCGCTTCGAAGTTCCACCGTGAGGCGACGGATCCCGCCCTCTACGGGGCGGAGTACAACCCTCGATGTTGTTACGCTGCGATCGCGAGGAAACTTTTGGAGAACGCTGACGCGCCGACTCGCGACTACCCTGGACCGCGATAACATCTGCCTCCTCCCGTGACTTCTCCAATGACTTTTCACGCTTCGCAGATTTCTTCGGTGGATCCGGAGAACTGCGGAACAAACATCGATTTTTATTTAAAAAAAAAAAGGATTGCACGTTTTCGAAAATCCCTGGCTTTTTTATTACGAAGAAGAATACTTTTTAACGGATAAGAGGCGGATTCGGATATTGACGGAGAAAAGGATTAAAAATTAGTCTCAACGTGGTTATAAATAGGAGAGCTTTTCACTCACCTGTCGGAGGAGCTTTCTGACGTTTGGTATTTCCGTTTGACCAGAGCCTTCTTCTTCTAGAAGTAACAACAAAGTTTTCGATATTAGTCGAGGTGTCGTATCGCGAAGCACCAATAAACATCGAAATCATGCACGTATCGTCATGTATATAAACTCTTCTCGATCTCTCTCGTGTTCGCTTTACCGCGGATACGATAGATATATTTTCGTACACTAAATCGCACAATCCGTGTTTTCTGGATTCGAGCATTTATTATCTGCCTTGCGCAATGACGGGGTACGGGAGAGGGGTGCAACAAAGCGCGGAAGACGATCCTACCTTGCTCGATGATTGTACGTACAAAAAATTTTATCGAATCGAATCGCGCGAAAGTTTTCCCGAGTCCGAGGTCTTGCGTACCGGTCTGGAAGCATGTGGGATGGAGAGAGTTTCGGATCAGCCGACGTGATTGTCCAATAGTGTAAATATTTCGGAATAAATAATATTTTTGAAGGCAGTACGAATAAAAATCCATTCATAGTTATTTGCGATTAAAAATCTCCCCAGCTTGATAATCAATGTTATCTATTAATTAATATTCGCACCTCCTTTATCAAACCCAAACAAACCCAAACGAAAATCTTTCCAGATTGATAATAAATGATACTTTTCAATTGCAATCACGGTAATTCATACTCTCCATCATTAAAAAACACCTGACTTCCCGGACCAGTATTCGGACCACGATCGAAACTCTGGAAAAAATGGAAACCCCCCCTGTCGTCGAAAGAAACCATTTTCATTAATCAAACGAACAGATCGAACAAAAAAAAAATTGAAAAAAAAAAAAAAAAATAGAATCACACGAACTCCTCAACAGCATTTGCCGTCGCGAATCTCGCGACTGTGTGTTCTGGTGCTCGACACAAAACCAACGTGAGTCTTCTATATTTGTACAGTTCATACGTACACACACAGATCTCTACGTGTGTGTATGTGTGTGTGTGTGTTAAATGCATATACGGCAAATACAGCAAGTACGTATAAAAGTACGTAAAATTAAATCGCAAGCCTCTCACGAGAGGGAATAATTACGAATTATTTTTATTACATTGAGTAAGCGGCATTTTGGGTACTCACTCAGGGAATGTATCCTGTCAAATGGCGCTGATAATTACAAACAATACTGAGATTTATACTTTGAAAACAACGTCATCTGTCGAACTTCAGAGAAATTAGTATATCAATATATTTTTTTTTTTTTCGTTTCTCTTATTTCGCTTCGTTTCTTTTTCTGTTTTTTTTTTGTAAACAGCGACAAGCAGAATGGTTCATGCTTCGAGGATACGAAAAAGAAAAGGGAAAATAGAGACGGAAAACAAGAACGACAATAATGCGAGGAACTAACATTAACGAACGAAAGAAACCAAAAGACAATTGAAAAAAATTATTTCAATGTTTCGATCCCGATCGATAAACTCTGCGATCATCGAGTTAAATCGTTTCTTCTTGTTTTCGTTTTCCCAATTTCTCCGACTTGTAGCTATAGTGACGATTCATTGGATAGTGCATGCTTCCGGTTTTCGTGCCAAAGTATACACACAGTTGGAACGTACTTATCATTATAAGCGCTTTAGGCAACGTGTCGACTCGATAATATATCGGTAGGTGAATTTAAAAAAAAAATGTTTATGTGTGCTCGTATCTCCCTCTCGGCATCTAACAAGAATCGTTTTTTTTTCTGCGCCTTCCACTCCCGCCTTCAAAACTCCGTGTTCTCACCTCGTGTTTCTCCTTTGCGTCCGACTTTGATTTCTTCTTTTTCTTCTTTCTCTTCTTCTTGGATTCAGCCTCGGAAGAGCTGCGGATTTTAAACGAAATTAATTAGAAATTAATTAAATTAAATTAAATTGAAGATATTGATGAAATTAATTAATCTAATTGAATTAGGAAACGGAAGTGAAGAAATGTTTCTCTTTGACATCAAAGTATCTTTAATTTCGTAGCTTTTTTAGCCAACAAGTAAAAAAAGAAAATATATTTTGAGTTTGGGTTTCGGTTTCTGTCCGTGTGATATTCCTCGAGATTTTTTACCTGCTGTCGTCGGAGTCATCGCTGCTGTCGCTCTCGGACGTCGTGACTTCCGGCTTCTTGTGTTTCTTCTCCTTCCTCTTTTTCTTCGACTTGTCCTTCTTTTTGCTTACTTTCGGCGACTCGGATCTACATTTATCGGGAAATACGAAAAACGGCATCAGTCGTGAAAGTCAATATTTATCATTGATACGATACATTATTAAACAATTTCAAATTATTTAACGATATATATATATATATGTATGTATATATATATATATGTATTATCGATCGAACGGTTGCATCGGACTGTTGCTTCCTGTCGTCCCAAGTGCAAGTGTATATTTCTTGTGCTGACAATGCGAACAAATAAATATTTCGTAACAATAGCGACCGTTGAAACGAATCGACAACGAGCTGCGTCTCCGTGTATCTATTTTCTTTCTTTTTTTCTATTTTCACACTTATCTCACGCGTAAATTCAGGCAGGATTCTGTCAATCAACAAATTGCAAAAAACGATAGAAAGAAACGAAAAGATAAAAAAAAAAAAGAACGTTTCACCGAATCGCAAGGTACTCGGAATTGCTCGTTTTACTTTATGAAATCACGTCATTCGTGGAATTAAAAAAAAAAAAAAAAAAACAGACATGTATGCTCGGTAGTGCGTACGCAAAGAAAAAAGAAGACAAAGAATTGATGAAAAATGTCTTGGTGTGAAAATCGGTGCGATTTAGTCGCAGCAGCTCTCGGTAGCTAAAGTATCGACAATGCCTCATAATATTATCATTATTATTATTATCATTAATATTATATTTGATTAAAGATCTACGTGACTCATTGATGCACATTGTTCGAAGGGTCTGGTTTTTGGAATTCGAGACAATGGAGTAATTGATAATAATTAATAATGGATTATCAATTGATAATGGATAATGGATAATTTTGGAATTCGATCCGCGATGGTAATCGAACCCGAGAGCGCTCCGTTAATTCGTGATGTTTAACCGGACCCTTGAAACACGATAACAACGAAGATACAGACGTGTATATTATTTATAATTAGATATAAATATATAATTAAATGTATGTACCCATAATACGATAGTATAATAGAGTAGCATAGATTTATGTATAACGAGGAGATTATTACGATATAATATGGGATTAGCATTACCTTGATACCCATCGATAAGGACGGACTTGTCGGAAAAAAATAGAGATATGACATTAACAACAAGCTTTCATCGATAAACAACAACAAAGATAAGAGAATTTCTACGATCGCGATTCCATCGCTCTCTTTTATCGCTCTCAACACGAACGAACGTGTATCTCTTTATTCGATCCCGGCTGAATCCGACAGCTTCGTTATTTTCAAAAACCCAAACTTATTATTTATTAATTCGATAACGATGAACCGGACCAAGAGGAATCGACGAAGTTGCAACGACGGGACCGAGTCAAACGAGCCCCCACGAATTATCGATAAATTTCAGTCAACCGATTAACGTAATCGTTGCTATTGTTTTCAAGACAATCCTTTTTTACACTCGTTATACGAGACCAACAAATAAGGCAAATCGAGTAAAATGGGCTCTGAAGAAACTCGAACGAAAAATTCAATTATTTCTTTTACAAAGGAGTTCGAGAGTTCGATCGGTCGTACGCGCGAAACTCTACAAGTATCGCACGCGGGGATAACGACGCGCCCTTAATCTCTACCGACAACGAATACGTATATCGCACCGCAAACGTTTCTCTTTTAAAAAAGAAACAAACAATTTATCACATTATTTTTTAGAAAATGATCATTCTTTTTTGAGAAAAGAAACAATGTATTGTTCGACCAAATGTATTATTTAAGCGATTTTTTTCTTTCGCTTTCTTTCGCTATGCTCAAAAATATGCCAAAAATGTTTTTTTTTCTCCGAGATAAAAGAAAGTTGGAAGAGAGAATCCAAAGAAATTGACGACGTCGTTTGACCTCACATCCCGTCGGTGTAACCGTAATTCTTGCCAAGGGCGACCTGTCCCCGATTTTCAAATAACTGTTTTACCGTAAATTAAACGCGTTCTCATATTGTATATCTTCGTTCGTTTAATTAATTTTCTTTTGTTTGTTTGTTTTTTTTTTAATAAAACGCGATGCGACGCGAGACTTACCTACTGTGCCTACCCTCTCAGGTAGGCACTCAGTCCTCCTCAGTTCTGTTTGAAACAGAGAAAGGTGTACGGGATATGAGAGACAAGTGGACGAAGTTTTAACGTTTCATGAGCGCGTCAATTGACTGACAGAGGACATTAAAGTGATAGTGTCGAGAAAGAAAATAACGATAAATCAAAGAGACCGAAATTCGAGATAAACAACAAAAAAAAAAAAAGGGAGGGAGGAGCGTTCGTCTCGTGTCGTAATCTCACTGTAGAACATTAGTTGCAGTTGCGAGTTGAGTTTCGTACGCTTCTACTAGACGTGTTTAAATATCCGTGACGATAAATGTAGTGACGATAAATGAAGAGTCGAATTCAGTGATGCGAAAGAGAGGAATGATGGGTTTCGATATATATATATATATATGTGTATATTAATATATGCATGTATATATGTATACGTATAAATACATCTCTGTATTTATAGATATAAAATAGATACGTGTACATATATTTATATATGTATATATACAAATGTAATTGTAAGTAAACAACGATAATCTAGGATTCTACGGGAATAAGAAAAATTCTCTCTTTCACCCTCAGACACTCTCTCCCTCTCTCTCTCTCT
Source organism: Ophioninae sp. A BG-2022a (assembly GCA_030523105.1). Taxonomy (NCBI): domain Eukaryota; kingdom Metazoa; phylum Arthropoda; class Insecta; order Hymenoptera; family Ichneumonidae; species Ophioninae sp. A BG-2022a. Next base: position 14,341 of record JAPYZI010000855.1, read on the forward strand.
CTCTCTCGCTCTCCCTCCCACCCCCTCTCCTCTTCGGTGTCTCGGAGCCTCGATCAGTTCTTTGCCCGATAAGCGACATTCTCCGTTCGTTTCCTTTTTGTTTTCGTCTCGCACAACGTTTTTGTTTGGTTTTGGCGAGGTGTGAAAAAGTAATTTGTCTAATTTGAGGCCTCCTCTGTGCGTGTTCACTCGAGGCGTGGGAATAATTCGAGCCTGCGCGCGGAACAAGAGCTCGTCGAGTCTCCTCGGACTTTATCCTCGAGCCCATTCCCATACCTGTCTCTCTTGTGCTTCTTTTCCTTTTTTTTCTTCTTCGTCCCGCTGCTCCCCGATCTCTTCCGTTTGAGCTTCTTATCGGGCGAAGGAATCGTCGCGGTTTCCGGATTTTGAAGACCGCCGGAATTCGCGGCCGATGCCCCAGCCCCGATGTGGTGACCCATCGTTCCAACTGGACTCGGGGTTCTCACGAGCTCGTAAACTTTACTCGCGGCGGCTCTCGCCTCCGCCTCCCGAGCGTGACGCTCCGGGTCCAAACTGCTACCCTCGACGAAGAATTCCGATATCCCAAATGCCTCGCGCAATTTCGCGTTCTTCTCCTGTTGGGCCTCGGCAACCTGGTGCGTCTCGCGTACGCTGAAACGCACAAAAAATAGTCAATATTGAAACAGTGACGCGCGAGCAGAGGGTGGAATTAAACATTTTTTTTTTAATGCGATGAAACGATCCAGAGCAGAGCTAATTTAGGGAAGTTTGCGAAATCGTTGACGTTGAACATTTGTTTCGTTATTTTTATCGTTGTAGAATTTTCGTGTAGACCTGTGACTCTTCTTAGATTTATTTTTTTCCGTTTTTTATTTTTCAATTCCAGTCTTTGCATCATCATTCTTTGTGTAGATTTATAATTATCTAGTTTTTTTATCTTCTCTATTTTATATTCAAGGATTTATTTAATATTCTTTATATGCTTTAAATAATTAATTTTCACTTATATTTTTCCTAGATTTTTCAATCTTTCCTATTCAACGTCTATTTTTTTACATGATGTATATCGAACTTGCTGATTTGTTTAACGTGGATTTTTCGTCTCGTATTTTTTAATAGTTTAAATTATCGTTCATGTTTTATTGTCTCGATTAATCGAGATAAATTTTCTATGGATAGTCTTTTTTTCATCCCCATTGTTTATCTTCTTCAACATCCATAAACGTTAGAAAACTTCAACAAAAATCCCACATAATCATTTGTCCCTTTTGTACAGAAAAAAAATGGAGTTTCAAAGATAAAAATGAAACTGAAACGATGTGGAAACTCTCGACGTACTTGGTGATTTTAACAGTCATCCTGCGTCGTGAAACTTTTCGCGCGCACGATCCACGTCACAAAAGTCGGTGAATTTTTCAATTCGAGAATATTGCGCGAAATTTAACGAGAAGTGGCTCTTCGGACGGACCGGAATAGAAACACGAATAATATTTGGTAAGAATCAAAATGTAACGCGCGACGAGCAGAGCCGAGAGAAAATACGAATAAAAGTATATCGCGGAGGTGACATAACGCACACTGGGTCTTATAGGAAGGGAGTCAACCCCCTCGGATTTTACGGAGCGCAGAGGGACGAGGCAAACGACGAAGAGAGAATGAGAGAGCAAGCGAGACCGAGAGAATTCTTCCCCTATGAGTATAACCGCCCACCGCTACGGCCCGATCAATACAATCCCAGCTGTTCTCTTTTCCGACATCCCTTTCCAGCGCACGCACACACGGATACGAATGAACGCGAGACAAACGAGCTGCAAATATATTACTGAAGAGAAACAACAAAGCCATACAATTTTTCACGTTCAAACTCATCGTGAACAACAAAAAACGTTTCATCTTTTCATCATTGGCACTGTTTTTTTTTTTTTTTTAAAGAACCAATGAGAATAGAAATATCCTGGCCGAGGCTTGACACGAAATTCTAAACGTCCGATCTAAATCTAAATTCCTATTCGATTTAGATTGAAATTTTATTTTTTCAGAGTAATCGAATCTTTTTGTAAAAATGAAGAATTAATTTTTACTTTTTGTCAAAATAAAATTTACTTGTCACTTATCTTGTTTATGGATGAGTTGAGGAATAAAGTTAAATTAGGAAATATAAATACTTATTTGTCGATATCTTGATCGAACTCTTTTCAGCGAATAAATAAATCAATAATTTCAATTGAATTGATATATAATCTTTGGAAGACGAATGTATTTGAAGGTAAAGAAATAGGAAGTGTACTCTCCGAAAAATATTGATCGAATTATTTATTTTCCTATTTCGCTTGTCAATTTTACTTTTCAGTCATTTTTTTATTTCAACGATAAGTCGAATTTAAAATCGCATTTGAAAGAAAGATTTTGGCGACAAACATTCCATACTTTTCATCTAAGATTTTTAAATTTTTTCTACATGCTTTTCTATCGAAATATGCGCATGTTTAAAGTTTACTCTTTTATCTACTAAAAATGGTTAGAACTCCATTTAAAAAAAAAACAGTCATGGAAAATATTTTACGTCTGTATTTCCATTTCTTTTAAATCGTAAAATAATAATAATTATTATTGATAAATTTATTATTATTATTCATCAATAGGAAAAGAGCTCGTTCGAGATCAGATGATTAGAACTTCTTTAAATATTTCTAGCTAAATATATATGCCAAAAAATTGTCTCGCTACTCTTAATTTTCATAACTTCTGATCGAATAAAAGTGTCAAGTGGTTTAATCATGGCCGTATTGATGATCGTCTCGACGTTTTCATATTTCCTCATATTTCCATCGGCTCTAATTTGAGTCACTTCGCGATACGATGACTGTTGGATCGGAAGTCTAACACCGAGGAAAGTTGGATCAATCACCTGACGACGGATCTGAGGTTGCTTCGTCGTCCGGCAAGCAAATGCAACTGTATACGCTGGCAGCAACAACAATGCTGTTGTTGCTGCTGCTGTTGCTGTCTGATCGTGGAACCAGTCTGCGAGGCAGTTTTTTTCCCGGCTGACGATTGTAATTTGCGTTTACGGGATCGTTTGAAAACACGTTGCCGATCGAGAAAGAAATTGCCACGCCAAAGGCGTTCGAAGAAGGCACGACCGTCGGGTGGACCCCGGCCACGCGCCGGTTTTGGCGCCAGCGAGGTCGACATCGTCATCCGGCTTTTCCCGTAGATTTTCCAACACTTTTCCACACTCTCTTTTTCAGCGAATCGCCGTTTTCGAAAAAACAAAACAGGAAACTCGTGATGACGAGTGTTCTCGAAGAGCTCGCCGGGTGAACAATACCGAGGAGTGTTTTTGGTGTCTCGGAGGGTTTAATGGTTTCCGTGTTAGCTCCGGTTCTTCCGTTCTCCTGAGGAGGCTTCTATTGTTCCGAGCTCTCTTTCATCATTGTCTCGCTTCAGCGGGTCGATCGTAGCTCAACTTGGAATTCGCGTCAATCTCGTATCTTAAATATCATCACAATATGTATATATATATATATTTATATATATATGAATAATCGAAATATAGAAATTCGTGTGAAATTGATGGAAGACGTTGGATCGAGGCACAGAGTCAATAACAAAAAAATTCTCACACTTGTCACTAAACTTTATGAATAATTTCGACGTAGCAAAGGTACTCTCGATGGAGACACGTGGATTTAATCGGAATTTTAACGCGCTTGTTAAAAAACATCAGCGGTTTTGATATTCCTTTTTAAATTGCTTAACGTTTCAACGATGTAAATATCTTTGGAAAGAATAGACCCGGCGTAGAACGTAGACCGAAGATCGAACGGTCACCGATTGAACACCAGGAGACGAGGTTGATGTAAACACGAGGCTGTCTCCCTCCTCCTCTTCCTCTTTCCACGAGGATCCGCGTCTCGGAAACACGAGTACTCGATGAAACACGGGGGCCTCTAATGGACGTTGCACGTTCTCTCGTACGAGTGGTGAACGCGCCGTTTACACTCGACGTGTAACGTTCGTCGCGCGACGGCTCTCCGGCGGGGCTTCCCTATGCTTCAATCTCGAGGCTTCCGGGCTTTCTTTCCTTTTCCTCAATTTCCTTCCTCGATATATATTTTTAAGTAGTTTTTTTTTAAATTATTTATTTAGTTATTAATATTAATTATTGATTTTTACGTGCTAAAGTTGGAAGACTTTTGTGATTTTTTTTTAAATTACTCCTAACAGCTACATCTTAGTTTCCATCCTCTTCTGATCTATTTATCTTCCTGTTTTATCCCTCTAGGCATAAAACGCCTTTTCCTCCTTTCGGTGAAGACACCCGACGAGCCCATTGCGCGATAGTTTTTTTTTTTTCTTCTTCTTCTTCCTTTCTTTTACCGTGCTAACGCGGAGACGTTCGCGACGCCTTTGACGTACTGAACGGGAAATAGCCAACCCAAACTCTTCAGCATCCTTCCCCTCTTTAGCCTTCGCTCTCTTGCGATTTTCCACGGTTGCGCGAATCTCTCCTCCCCTATCGTCAACCCCCGTCTCCCTCGCTCGACTTTCTGGGAAAACTGGGCTCGAAGCGCCGGCGCCCCTGCGGTAAACGTCCCGCTAGTCGATAACGCCTCTTCCGACTACCCCTCTCCTCCCAACCCCACTGTACACGCATCTTCGAATCGCGACATTTTGGGCTCTCTCCGAATCATGCGCCCAGGCCATCCTCGACGATACGTTTCTCACGGAGAAACGCCGATTGATTATCAACCTCGATACTCCAGGAACTCGATGCAACGCTTCTGGAATTTTTCCAGCATCTTGTAATTTGGTATCCGATTTTGACGACGATCCTTTCTCCAATGTTGATCATCTTCGTCAGCGTTTACGTTTAATCCTCTGCTTTCGTTTTTGGAATATCCAGCTTTTTATTTCGTCTCCGATGTCCAGATCTCTTTGGGCTCCCTGCTCGATTATTTTTTAGAACTCTTTTTGAATTCTCCGATTATTGGGATTTTCTTCTAGTTTTAAGTTTTTAAAGTCTTCGTTTTTTGGATTTTTTCCAAGCTTCTTTTCTTCCATTTCGCGATCTCTTCTCGTCCTCCTCCAGTTTATTTTTTAGTTCGTTTTTTGTATCTCTCAAACTATTTCCTTCGATGTTAAAATTCCTCGCCGTTTACGTATAATCTATTTTTGTCTGACGCAATACTTGGCATTTTTTTTTAATTTTCTAAATCATTGAAATTCAATGATATTTAAAAAAAAATATTTTTCATGTTCAGAATACTCGAAGCTTTTTTATAAATAGGGTTCAGAGTGTCAAGAGTGAGAAATATATGCACAAAGTGCACGAACCATCGAAATAGACGACCTAAAAATGAAATAATATTTTTGCTCGCTGTAGACCGATAACTTCGCGAACTTTGAGAACCGGAAGTATGAAAACGATTTTGAAGCAATATGCACGGGTTAATCTGGGATCAGAGAACGTACGGTGGACTCCTTTTTCGACAAACTTTGAAAAGAACTTTCACCGAATTGGCAATATGCTAGCAGTTTTCGGAATCTATTTGAGGAGGCCAGAAATTTGAATATTTTTTGCTCACTTGATCCGTCCGAATTCGTCCTGAGGTACGGGTGGCTTGAGGTCGCTACCCATCAGCATGGAACGGTAGACCTCCACTCTCTTCTTTACCTCCTCGGCTGTAAATCTGTGGAGGAAGCGTACACTTTTCATGCCTGACATTTCATAAAATACATTCCGTATAAACAAATTGGAGACTTCAAAAAAACCAAAAATGGATTATCGCGGGAAACCATTTAGAAAAAATATTAAAACATCATCCGTATGGATCGATGTATCGTTCGATGTGAATATATCTCTATGTTTACTCTATTGAGTGTTTTTCACTCGTATTGATTTTTGAAATCCCACTACGAGGAAAGCGAAGCGAATCCAATAAACTCGAACAAATCGTGTTGGATTTTATGACTTTGAAGTTTCAGAAATATTTTCATCTACTCCCCACACGTATTCTAAATATTCTTCTTTGTAATACGTATCGTTTATTCTGTCCTATTAGCTATTCAATTTTGTAACTTGAATTGCGAGGTAACTTTGCGAGGTAACTTTGATTGTTACCAATGTAATTATGGAAAGGGTTTGCCCGGAAGGTCCAGGGATCCTTTCTACATGAATATTGGCCACGCGATTAAAGTATACATTCTTCCGATGCAAATTTTCCTTTAACGTCTTTTTATCATTCTCATAAAAATTCTTATTTTGCTAATTTGCCGTTCGTCGTTGAATACTAGTGCGGAAAATATCTGTGGAACTTTTGTACTCTAAATGTCTTCCGAAGGATGTAAGTAAAATAGAATTACAATTGTTCGCACAGACTCCAACTTCATGATCTTTCCCTGAAGCGTTTCCTTATTTTTAAACTATTCTTATTTTTTCAATCAATTCTTAATGCTCGATAAACATAAACCGAAGCTTTACGTCTGCTTGTTACGTCTTTCGGTTGGCTCTTCGTCTTTCGAAATAAAACGGAGTATCATGATAAAGCAAGAAAGTACTAAATAAAGATTCAGATTATGTCTCAATCCTAAAAAACTCGAACACTTGATAATCTTTGATAGTCCCTATTTCCGTCAGCTAGAAAGTATGTAAAAATTACTCACCCTTGTTCCTCCAAGATATCCGCGTGCTCGGCACATTTAACTTCGATCTTGCGTTTCCTGACATGATCCAAAATCTCCTTGTTGGGTTGTTTATTGAGTTGATCGAGTTTGCCGTCATCGGCTTTGTAGTTTACTTTGTCCTTGGTCTTTCTGACGATGGCCCAGTTGCGCTGTACATGGCCATTGGTGCCGGAGCCTCTGGGTGTTTGCAGTCCGATGCCATTGTACATTTTGATCTACGCGCGGGTCGGCGAACCGAGATGTTCCGAGAAGTTGGCCCGCGGTTGGTTAGGGCGCGCTTTTGGAGGTTAGAATCGACCGTAGGTTGATACACGAATACGAAGAGTGTAACGGAGAAGTAAGAAGCGGCAATCGCGGCTCGAAAATGACGAATCAATCGGGTCTGTGATTTTTGGATTATCGAAAGATTTACCTGTCTTCAGACGCGCGGCGACGCTGAAGAATCCGAGAGCGGTGAAACGTCCATCAACCGGAATAAACGTTGGAGCCGCAATATGCGTGAGCAGTATCGGCACCGCGCGCGAAACTCCGCTCCCGAATAGCCTCTTACATGCGTACGTATATATACGTTGTGATATTGACGAAATCGAGTTTCACGGAGGTGCCACGAAGAGAGGGGGGGGTCGGGATGACGATTGAGGGAGAGGGTAAAATAGAACGACCACTGATTCGACCAGCCAACCGCAAACGTACGTTATTTATAAACGCGACAACTTTTTACGACACTTTTCGCACGTTCGTTTCCCTCAGTTTCGGTCACTGGCTGAGCATAAACTAGACGAGTGATATTGATGGGATGATCCCTTGCGTAGGGCCTCGTTTGGTATTGCAGGATTGCGGTTTACAACGAGCTCTACTTTAGCGACATTGAGTAAAAATGCTACCAACGTAAGAAAAAGATCCCGTCCTTACCGACCAAGCGTCGAGAGGGATCTAAAAACGCTCGCAAAAATGGCAATCTAGTTCCGATCGTTCACCGCTAGGTGGGTGTCCGATGTCGAAAAACAAAGCGGGATAGTTGTAACCAAAAAAGTAAATCAAATTCGGCAATCCCGATGAACCGGAGAAAAGTAACAATTGTAAAAGTTCACTGAAACAACTTATTAATTTGGTTAATAATCCCAAAAACGTCTCTCGTAAAGTAATTGGTACAAAACTGAAATACTTTTCAAAGCTGAAAAGTCTTGGGTCGCGGTTCACACGTGCGCTTCCAACAGCTGATTTAACACGTGAGTCCGATCAGCTTTTGGTGCGCCGGGCTCAATAAACAATGCGCTTCGGATAACCAATCAAACAAACCCAAGCGAAAACTCACGAGATAAAATATAAAAATAGAATTCTATAAACATGGAAGTCAAAGTAGGCGACGTGGTTATGCCCGGCGATACCGTCGTGCTCAACACTCAACCTAAATTGAAGGAAAAGGTCGTACTGGGCCCGGGTCTTCGTCGCGACGGCGAAACAATATTCGCCTGCAAAGCGGGTGTTCTCAAGTACCGGGAACCTTCCATCTACTATGTCGACAGTTATCAAAAGAGGTAATGAAAAGCCGCAGCGTTTTCAAATTAATTTTCTTTTTTCCTACGATTCGTTACATTACACTGTCGTAAAACCAAACAAACCCTAATCGTCGAATCTAACCATTCCAATGGAATCGAGTCTAAATTCGATTTTCTTTAGGTACGTTCCAATCCGCGGTGAAGACGTTGTCGGTATTGTGACTCAAAAGGTCGGAGACATTTTCAAAGTTGACATAGGAAGTAGCGACTTAGCATCCCTCTCTTACCTGGCTTTGGAAGGAACAAGCAAAAAGAATCGCCCAGATGTGCAACTAGGCGATGCAGTTTTTGCCAAATTGCTTCTAGCCAGTAAAGACGCAGAGGCTGAACTGGTTTGTGTCGATAGTCATGGTAAAAAGGGCAAATTGGGCATTCTCGATCCCAGCGGTCTGTTACTCACCTGCTCTCTCAATCTAGTCCGCAAAATACTCAACCCGGACAATCCTTTTCTCGCCGAGTTCGCTAAGGAGCAACCCTACGAGCTTGCCATCGGCATGAACGGCAAAGTCTGGATACGCGCCAGAACCATCAATGAAACTATCGCCCTCGCCAATGCTTTACTCGCTGCTGAATTTACACCTTACAGCAAGATGAAATCTCTGTGCTCCGATGTGTCACGAATCGTACTGGAAAACAGTTGAAACACAATATTATTTCTACGGCTCGATAACTGGCAAACTTGTATCGACGGTCTTTAAAAGAGAAACGAAAAAGAATTAAAAGTTAACTTCTTTCCTTTTGGATACAAAGATCCACTTTGTGCTCCGTTGGTTCTCTGTCGTCTTTCTATCGAAATGAAGTTTCTCCCGAATTTCGAAATGATTTTAAATCAAATTATATTAAATAAAAAACAACAAATTGAAAGTTTAAAATTCTTCGACGGCTCGGAGGGTAATTCCTGTATCCCACAAACAATAAACTCTTAAACCGTGCATTTTCCGTTTTTATTGCACCAAATATTTTGTAATAGAAACTCTTTCGACTCTCACTCCTCATCCCCCTACAATTATAAATGAAATCTTCGCCGTTCTTCTATTCGTTCGTATTTCGTTTGTTTTCCCCGTGATTGTGGTATTGCGAATTTAACAATTTGAAATAGTGTAGAGAGTACAGGTGAATATTGAACGTAGCGATATCGCACAATGAGCGGATGGGACGACGTAATGTGCGCAGGGTGATTGCCAACACAGGCTTTCTGAGATAAGCCTGCGGACCGTCGTTATAAGCAAAACTTCATCCGAAACGCTCAGCCCAAAGACAAAATTCAGGAATTCGTTCACCGGCCGCATCATTTTTTACTGAAGCTAGACAGTTGCGGGAAGTAATTCCCACAAAGATCGGAAAGGTACGCAATTTACTATTGGTGCATGACTGGTCAGTTGGACGTTAGAAAAATGAGTGAGTTTATTATAATTTCAAAGAATTGGGGCGATTCGAGAAATAAAACGAAGATTAGTTTCGATTTTCCATCGTCCAGCTTCAATAAAAAAATTATAATCTTCCGCGAAGCAATTCTCGGTTTTGGTACGTTTTACCACCTCGGCATTCACCCCTCGCGTTCACGAGTCTGATATTTCCCGTGGCTATGGAAAAGCTACGAGTTTAACATTAAACGTACGTTTAACATATATGGTACATGTATATATACACATATGCATATATACATACATGCGGGTTTCGGTGTCTGTATACATATTCATATATATATATATATTAATATAATTAAAAATATACTGGCATTGTATACAATATTTTGACAAATACGGTGACGAATAGTTAGTAGCCTTACTTGGTATTCGCGATTTTATGTCTCATCGGGTACAACATTGACAGCGAAAAATTGATGAGTACACAACGCGAAGAAGCCAGCGACATCGGACGCGTCATATTGCGGTATCCTAATGTACAGTCAACGGTTTTAAACTGCAGATTCACAACCCGAGATATCAACCATTTGCGTTTTCTACGTAGCATGCTTGTGAAGTTTTTTTAAACTTCGAAATTTCTGGACATCATCTTCTCGACGTCCACGGACTCGAACCCGAGCCGCCATTTTCCAGCGAATCGACCAAGTAGGTGTCACGCGTCTCCGGGAAGTTACGTCCGAGCTACAGCTCCTGATAAATTGTAACCGCCGGGTGAATTGTCGTTACCCGTTTGGACGATTTGGAAAAAATCAAATTTGTAAAGATCGAAGAACCAACCGGGTACACACGGGGTGTTTTCGACGACTTTACGCGTCCTGAAAACGGTTTTCATCCTCGGTAGCCACTTTGTGTCTGACGAACCCGAGCGCCTCCTATAAACCGGAAGCGTGGTTGAGAACGCTCCGTGTGTACTCCGATTTTGTCTAGCTCAACGTCGTGTCGGCCTAAAGCGCCAGTTCCGCAAAGCGTCTACTCCGGGAGATAAACGAGTTCTTTCTTTTTTCTAAATTTATTTCTTTAGTTTGCCGTTCCGGATACTCTGATATGTGTGCCTATTTTCATATTGTAACTCCGATTCGCTACACGTAACCTCGCCACGGCTGTCTGCCGATATCGTTACGTGAGCAAGCCAGGAGATTGGCAATTTGAAGCTGAACTGACAAGAAATTCCATTGCACACTTTCGTTAGCGAATAGGAAAAATACGTAATTTGTTTTTTCTCGCAATCTTCGATACGTATTTCTATCGATATTTCCACGGAAATTGTGATATTACAGAAGGCTCGATATTACTTCGTCTCTTGATTTTTTTTCGGCTAATCGGATAATCCGCTACTACCGCTTTCTCCCCTTTTCTCTATCTCGCTTCCTTTGTACTTGAAGACGAAATGTGTACGCGTGACAAGGTTTTGAGATTGCATTTGCGATCGCGGTCTCGCGAGTCTGGATTTTGCTGTTCATCGGAGCTTGGCAATTTTAGTTCGCGGTTTCGCCGCCAAGCGGCGCTTTACACGACTCGATCCGTCGATGCTTCGTTTTTCTCGAAAAAAATTGGACTTTCTCGCTCGAGTTTTCAACCCGCAAGACCGCACGATCATCCATCAACGATACAGCTCCTCTTCTTTCGCTGTTACTTCGCATTTACGTATTAACTATGTGAACGCTGGGAAAGAATTTGACACCAATGAGACCCCGCGATCTCGCTGTACACTGTGCACGTGTTCGTGTGTGGTCCTTTCGAACTGTCAGAGTTCAAACGAATAACGCAACGAGGAGAGACGATACTAAACAAAGTTTGATACTCCTTCTCCATCGTTTTTTTTTTTCTCATTATTCTTCCCTCTTAATACTCGGTAAATAAAATATATATCGTATTGTATAATTTGTATTCTCGAAGGCGATTAATATTAGCTAATTAATACGTGATTTTTGTTTCTGTTTTCTTTTCTGTTAATCGATGAACGCATAGCGATTACAGTTAAACGGTATATAGTTGTAGAATTACAGTTGATAGGCGTGCGCTTAAATCCGAATAAATTACGTTTCGCGTGTGAGTCTTTATTGAAAATGTGGGTTTTTACTTTGTGGATAGGTTGGATCTTCAACGCCATCGAATCTATCACCGATCACGATAATAACATCAATAGTAGTAGTAGCAGCAGCAATAATAATAGTAATAATAATAATATCAATAATAACAGCACGATTAATAGCCTAAATAAAATGAAGCAACAATGTACAATAAATCAAAACCCGATTTTAACGATTCCGATACAAAACTCGCTATCAATTATTTGTACGGATCGATCGACGAAATACTATCTCGGTAATGCGCAAACTTGGCGTTTATAAACGAATAGAAAATCGAAGCATGGGGATAGCCTTCGAGCCTCTCAGATTTCGTTTTTTTCGATCCGATTTTAACAAATAAAACGTTGGGCACAAAGTTTAGTCCGTTAGAAAAAATCGATAAATATTGTAGAGGGGGCTGAGGATTGAAGATACGCACCAATTTGGACTACCATCCGCGTCAAGAATTTCTGTTTACGACACGAGGATATTTCGATCTACGGAAGCAGCTAAAATTATTGTATCTCGACTAGGTTAGTATCACGGTCTCGAATACGCGTCGGAAAACAGGCAGAATGGGGAGCGTCCACTGTCAGACAAGATGGCGAAATTATGCTTCTCGCTTCTGCCACATGTTGCGCTGATACTGTAGGCTGAGCCAATAAAAAGCACGCTCGATCAGCTGTTTATATTGTTGATATCCCGGAAGTCGTAAATACTTTTAAAAGCAATGAAAATCAATATTGTATGATTCATTTGTTGAGCACTGATCCCACATTGAGAATGACAATTCTTGGTGATGAAAAACTTTCCCCAGCTTGTTAATTAATAGCGTCCGTTGATATTAAACTTGGCATCTTAATTATTGGCATTTTTCTCAAAACTTTTCCATCATCTATCACCGTCACGGTGATTCCTGTATATCTATATCTACAAAACTACGCGACGGCGCCACAAGCGGATAGATGAGGAACTTAGGCTTTTGCCTCGGTAACGACAACGCTCCCCACCACCAGTAATAATCGTTGGACTTTCCAAACTCGTATGCAAGACCGTGGTCGTTTTCAACCTTCGTTACATGGTAACTTTGTTCCATTCTCACTTTTCTTTCATTATTTTCTCGAATAATTGCTACAAGTGAAATCGAAGCTGTGCGGTGAAAAATGAAAAATTGTACGGGACTAGCGGGACAATTGTGGAAGCTTCTTCGTATGGCAGGATTCGGCCGAGTCTTCTACACGCATCTACGACTTTCCCAAAAGCGTCTATTGGCATTCGCTTTTTTTGTTTGTTTGTTTTCTTTTTATATCTAACATCCGTTCGACCGTTTTACAAGAATAATTTTATCTACGAGTGAATGTGTGTATGGACAAGCTCTTCCTTATGTTTTCGCCCGCAAAATTACACGGTATGGATCTCCGACTATATTAAATATGAAAAACTTTCGTTACGTTCGGGAGTGTGCTCCGCGCCGATTTTACCGGCCTCGCGGAGACGCAGAAGGGAAAAATCAACAATTCGAAAAGCTTGCGAAATATTCACGATGTGAAAAAACAACGAAAACGGTTAACGAAAAAAAAAGGATGGCTCAGTGGCGAGGAGACCGGAGTCAGAAATTTGTGCACGTTCCTTCGCGATCAAATTTGACCGGGAACTTAATCCGACCTGTACATTTCTCTTCTCAACAAAGCGACGGCGCTAGTTGAATTTATAATATTAATTTCAAATAATTCAATTTACTTTCGCTCTTAATAAACTACATTTCATAATTATTTAATAATCTAATCAACACGATTTTTTAAATAATTTAACTAATACACAAATATCGAATGAAAAGAATTCAATTTCAGGCCCTATTCTTTTAGACGCAGGAATTTCTCTACTCCGGTCTCCGTTTTTGCAACGGAGCGTGGCTATACAGGCTCACATCAGCGACGATACCGAAATCCTAACAATCTCTCCGCCTTCCTTTTCCCTATCGATTTTCACTCGTAATTCCCCAGAAGCTTAATTCTCACTATATATAGAATGATCACGATACAAATGTGTGTGAAACGCGAATGATTTCTCTTCCACTGATCCTATCCTCGCTTACGATACAATTAATTAGATAAATATTGCGACGGTTGACGACGCGTTCGGTCGTGCGTTATTCTTCTCCAGCATTTTCGCATCGCCGGCTTATAATATTATAAAAAATTGTCTTTGCTTAAGAGCTAAATTATTACACCTCGGCTATATATAAATATATGTACTTTTATGTTTATACGTTATTATCATGTTGCTGTTTTTCGTTTTTTTTGCCCTTTCATTTTTCTTTCCTTTACCACCGAACCCTCGCTCTCGCGACCTTACAATCGTAAATCGTCGTACATCGTTATAATAATACCGTTCACAACACAGAGTGCATAGTACGAAGCTTGAGTCGAGATTTTCGTCTCCGCGTCTCGTCTGGCCGACACGGGCAAAACCAAAGCGACCGCGAGACTCGGCGGCTCTCGAATTCTAAAGCTTCCACGTAACAACGCACAACCAATTTTTGTTACTTTTTTTTTTTTTTTATACAACCTGCGCGTGGGTAAAACCCTCGTTCGTAGCGTCGGGAACAAACTTTCGTTATTTTCTCATTGACGAGACTACGACAGAGATCGATATTTATCGCCGCATTGTTTTATCGTTACTTTTTTCTTTTTTTTTTTTTTCGTTATATTTCGCTTAAATTAAAAAGTGCCTGAATCTCGCGTCGAGACTAAATATCAACTTTTCAATATTAATATTCAACGATAATACGAAATCGTAAAGTAAAGGCTTCACGCGCGGATGTGCAATGCCCGAATTTCTTTTTATTTTCGGAATGCGATAAAAGTCGCTCGATATTGTCGTCTCTTGTCCGTCGATGCACATCTTCCATTCGATATCTCGATCATTACGATTTTCTTTTTTTCTTCGCCCTTGATCGTTTCAATCTTTACAGTGATACAGTTATTGAAAAAAAAAGGAAAAACTTTTCCGAGCTCTGATATGCACTCGTTCGGATTTTCTATCGATTGCCAAAGTTTCTTCTCGAAGCGAAGTCAAACTGTTCTCTTGCTCCCTCCGTCTTCGAACTCGCCCCACTGAAATTTCTCAGTTAATATTGTTTCGGGTTTCAACACTCGTCTCCGCTTTTGCAATCTCGGTCTTTTCAACTTCAAATTTTGGCATCCGCGAAAATCGACGCGAAGAATCGCCATCTTGATCAGGGCCGATTTCGTTTTTGATTTTTTTTTTTCAATGTTCGATGGAGCGAGTCTGTTAGTTTTCTACTTGGTGACGGATGAGCTCCTCGCGTTGGGCTACAGCGTCGATTCGCCACTTTGCTGATTATTATTATTATTATTAATATTATTAATATTTCATTTTACAGTTCTCCATTTTATGGTAACACACCACGAGAACTTCACCTCGCTTTTCGTTCGTCATTTATTTTCTGCGTTCGTTTTTTTTTTTTTTAAATTCACGTTTATCAACGACAAAACTACGTTCCTGGTATAAAAAAGGTCACGAGGCGATCAGTGACGACGCAACGACGAGCCTGATCCGTTTCTCGTTCCAAGTATAAAAGAAGACAAAAAAAAAAACAACGGTATCGCGATAGAAAAAATTGACGAACGATGGTGCGCGATGGCGAATAAAAAATCTCTCCAGCTCGACGACGCCTTCTCGAATAAATAAAACAACAAACATTCGCCTCGAGAATGGATCGATAAAAAATAGCAGTCTTCAAATCGAGCAAAAAATAAATCACAACAAAATATTTCGAGATTCGACAAGTTGAGGGGAAAAAAAAGAAAATGGAAAAACGTTTCGCGAAGAGACTTTGCGCTTTAGTCGACAATTAAAAACGGATTTTGTTTTTTTTTTGTGCTATCTGCGTTATCTCTCGTTTCGTTATCAACGATATTTCTTCCGTTTTGTCCTTTGAACACTTGGCTTTGTATCTGAGGGCTGAAAAAGCTCTCGTCAGGGAATGTACGCGTTCTCTCAAAAACTGGGCGAGAATTTTTCGAGAACGGGTTCGATCAGCGTCTCGTAAAGACGAAAACAAAAAAAAAAAAAAAAATACGCTCGATCTTCGCGTTACTCGAAGTTACGTTATACAAAAAAAAAAAAAACAAGGCGAGTAAAAAATAGTCCTTGGAATAATTGAAATTTCGCTTGGTCGCGAAGCGACGATAGAAACGTTCAAAAATACGCCACGAGTACGTGGATCGCGGAGAGCTAGAGTCGTCGCGGTTGCACGACCGTATTGTTGTTCAATCTCGTCGTCGTCTGATTATTGAAGTTCTCGTCCTGCGGCACCCGTTCGCTTCTCTCGTCGAAGAAACCCGGATTTAGAATAATATTGGGCACCAGCTCAATCACTTCCTGCTCCTCCAGCTGCGCTGCAAAATTTAGGAGCGGAGATTAATTTTCATTGGTCCGGGCCACGCTACCTTAGCCAGCCGCGGGCGCTTTCTACCCTCTCCCTTCAACCGTACTTCCGTTTCTACGTTCTTCTCCTCTCTTTTCTTCATTCTCGTATGCGTGTGTCACCATTGAAAAATTTATCGACCTCAAACACGATTTACCTTTTGAAAGGAGTGCATTTCCTAGGGGGCGGGAATTCCCTGGAAAATTGTCGATAGGACAATTTGCACTTCCTAGGGAAGCCCTAGAGAATTTCTCGAGAATTTCCAGGGAAGTTCTAAGAAATACCCTAGGGAATTTTATCATTCCCTCCAACCAAGTGTCTCGTTATCAGCTTGGACTCTCCCAACGCACGATCGAACCGTTTCTCAAAGTTAAAAGAAATGAAGAAACCTAAACGAGATACCTGATTTTCACCAGATACCCCGTTTGGGTTCGTTCGGCTTAGAATACCTCTGAAACAAACTTAAACGAGCCCAAGCAAACCCAAACGAAAAAGGAATTTCATTGGTGACACAGGACGGAAAAACTCTCGTACTTTTCTATGCTCTAATCTCTTCCTGCTATTCTGTACGATCAATCTCTACTCTCACGTTCCACTATCAATTCATTCCGCAATAATAGACACTTCAAATCGCCAACCGTTTAACTTCGAAACGTCCGGATCGTAGGAAAAGTCCGACGGGGAGACAAAAAAAAAACAAATCGTTCCCACGATCCGATCTTCGTTATTCGTTTCTATTATCCGCGCGTTTTTCCCTCCATTCATTTTTCTCAGCGTTATTTAATATCGAATCGTTAATTTTTTCTGTTTCAAGTCGTTGGTTCGTTCATTGATTCGGAGTAACGTAACTAAGTGCACAATTGAGAAGAGACAGACGGAAGAAATGACAAGTTTCGTACAGCGTGAGACTAATCGATAAGTGCAAAGATATTCAACAAAGTTGAGAAAATAGTTAGTGAATGACGAGAGGCAACGGAATCAAGGCAATGCCGAGGAAATACCCGAATGGGCGACCGAACGTGACTCTACGGTTGCAGCACGCTCAGCAGGAATAATTATTTGAAAAAATATATAATTGTGTTACGTAAGAATGAACTGTTCGATCTATAGGCGAGCTTTATTGCCGAGATACACGCTACGGAGATATCGAATACTCGGTCTACGCGTGGCGTGGATAACGCGAGTATTGATTCTCTTGCGGCGAGTTGATATTTGCGAATACGAAAGTGATTGATGTACAAACCCTGTCGCGTGAGCATTTACGTACGCGCGTTACGCGAGGAGAAAACTCATTTCGATCACCGAAATCAAACGGACCAAAATGACCTTTCTCCTACCGCTGACGATTGCAACGACCTTATTTTTGATTTTTTATTCCGGTCCGTACGTATCACAATAAAATCAAATCAAATTGCTTTTCAAAACCTTTTTTACAGCGGGAGTTTTTGTGACGAAAAACATTGAACGTTTCGATCGATTTCATTATTTAATTTAATGATATTTTATTATTTATTATTTACTTTATAGGATATTAAGTAATTAACTTAATGAATTATTAAGTAAGCTCGATTTAATTATTCTTCCGGATTCGATCCATTTTTGTTTAAAGCTGTAACTGCTTGTAACAAACATCGCTATTTTTCCCAAAGCTTGTACGGGTACATTTTTAACCCGAAAAATTCTTTCAATCATTATACATAGAAATATCACTGAATTTTTAAAATATTACTTTATCGTCAATAAATATCCCTATGCTCGAAGTATATTTTTCAAATTAAAAACTAAATAATCATTAACCTTCCGAGTAAAAACAAAAAAAAAACATTAAAGACGTATTATATTTTTGTAGGTTTTGAAAAACGATCGACGATACTCTCTTCGCGAAGTTTCCTGGCGAGAGAGAGAGAGAGAGAGAGAGATAATACACACGACCCTTGGAATCGTCAGGCTGTACACGTTGTTTTTTTTTTTTTTTTTTTTTCACGGGAATGCACACACGTACGGATCAAAGAAAGCTAGAGATCAGGGCCATAGATAAGTTTAAAAATGGCTGGCGATGCCCCCGCTTTTCTCGGTCGTTCTAAATTTCGCGAATCGTTCGTTATTTCTTCGAGCGGGAATTTGTGCAGAATGTGACGTTGGAGGATCCACACCGTTCCCAAATAGTTGCTCTAATTCGAAACTATGGACGTGCGTGACTACGCGAGACCTAGTTGAAGAAGAAAAAAAAAATAGGTAAATAAAAAGGTACGATCGAATATGCGGAGGAATGCTCGGCGATGCGTATTTCCTTTTTCCTTACGTACGAAACGTATCGTGGTCACGCTTATCGTATCTCGAAGCCTTTTCGTGTCCGTTCAAGCAAGGGCATCGAAAAAAGAGAGACAGAGAAGTAGAAGCGATAAGCGTCGATGTACTCGGTGAAAACGAGAGAGAGAGATAGAGAGTGAAAGATAGAAAGAGACGTATTAATAATAATAAAGTGAATGCTTACAGGGTGCCTTGCACTCACGATAGAGAAGGTAGCAAGTACCCAGACCGAGGATCATCAGAGTTCCCATCACTATCCCAACGGCCGCGACCCAGATACGACGATCGAAATTTTCGAATCCGGCCAGCAGATGCTTCGCTAATTCTGAAAACGGAACCGATCGATCTTCAATTTCCTTTTCTCGAAGATTCGTTTAAACCCAAACAAACATAAATAAATCCAAATAAACCCAAAGACAGCCAATGGATGTTGCATATTCGCTTTCCTGGAAGATTCTTCGTTTCGACCGAAACAAAACCCAAACGGGGAAAGGGGGGAGAACGATAAACTCACCCAGCTCTTCGATCGTGTAATGTGTACGACCCTCGACCTCGACGATCTCACCTCGACCGAGTCTGTTGGTCGCCCACACCCGGAACACGTACGTCGTGTTCGGCTCCAAGTGATAGACATCGATCTGCCTCTGTAAATGGGAACGGTCAGTCCGGTTCGCTTCGACCAACGTTTTTCTACTTCATCGAATGCCACGATTGAAATTTACCAATTTCGGAAGGACGAGACTCGGTAAATTATTGCTATATTTCAATGGCGAACAATTTCACGATCGTCAAGTTCGTTTTCCAACGGAAATTAATTATTTTTAATAACGGAAGTTTCTATCGATTCGAACGAAGCTATGAAAATCACGGGAATCAGATTTACGTATTTTTTACGAGAGATCGGCGATCGCAATATGGCAACGGAAAAAATTAAGAATAAAAAAATCTCATCGCCTATCGACGATGCAAATTTCACCGCCGCAGAAAAATAACAAACAAGTGGCAAAGATTTTTTTTTTTCTACTTGTACTCCACGAGTTATTTTCCACTTGAACTTTGAACGCGAACATCGCGCAAAAAATTCTTCGTCTAATTATAGGAATAAAAAAATAAAATAAAAAACGAAGGAAAAAAAAGCTAGTCGCGGTCCAATTATGATGATTTCAACGTCACGAAACGTCGCGGCTCCTGTCCATATTTCATTTCCTCTCGCTTTTAAACACCGAACGAAAAGATCTGTCGAATTTTTATTTTATTTTTCACGCAAAAGCAAATAAATCGAAAAATTGACTTTCAAAGTGGAAGGGAATCCGATCTTCGCGACGCAACGCGATTCCATATTTTTGGTTATTCATATCCAACAGTTTACGATGTATTATTTTTTATTATTTTTTTTTATACTGAAATACTAGATTTTTCGGATCTAATCGAATCAATTGAATAATCCTCGGTTTTCGAACTTTTTACTTGCCATATTTGAATTTACTTTTTTACTATTTATATTTATATTTATATATTTACATATAACATTCCGTCAGTTTTGACCAAAAATATGATTTTTCAGGTACGAATCCTAGATCTCTAAACGATGATAAAAATCTATCTGATCGACGAGGAATCTTCTTTTCTCTGCTAAAAAAAAAAAAAAGAATTCAAATAATGGTAAAAGTGTCATTTTGGCTGGACCGGATAAAGAAATAGACGTACGGAGTTGGGTGGTATGTGCGTTGGAATGATGGGTTTCCAGTCTTCGGGTTCGAGTCCAGGGATGGGTTTGAGGCGATACTCAGCGGTGAAGTCTATTATCGGGTATCCGCCAGTACCGTCGACTTCCCACAATATATTGGCGAGTATCGTCGACGGTTTGACCCAGACATTGTGAAGAGCCGGGGGTGGGCCTGAAAGTCACAAACGTCTCATCATTTTTTGTTTTTTTTTTTTCCGTTTGTTTGGGTTTGAAAAAAGGAAAGGATTTTGGACGACTGACTCTTGACTTCTATGTTGATGCGGGTCTTGACGGTGTCGGCGTCGTCGTCGACGATGCAAAAATAATTGCCGGCATCGTCGAGACTAACGTTTACGAGCTCGAGCGCACGATTCGAGAATACGTTCGATCGCTTCGCGTTCAATTGGCCGTCCCTCTTCCACATCACGTTCGAAGCGTTCCCATCCTCCGTCGTATCCTCGTCGGCGCATGCGACTGTCACGTTCTGTCCTATGTCAACCTCTACGGTGTGAATCGGTGGCACGAGCCCCAGAGCCTTCCACGACCAACCTGCAAAAAACCAACGTTTCGGTTATTCAATAAATCTTGTATTTTCTCGATATCGTTATAGACCAAAAAAAAACATGAATTATTTTTATATTTATTTATTGTGTATTTATTTATATTCATATGTTTAATTAAATATTTATTAAATCCCTTTAATTATTTTCATTATAATCCGTAACAATTGCTTGTTACATTAAGTTAAACTAAATTGAAATATATTTTAAATTATCGCTTTAAAAAAACGTTTCCCACCTTTTGACGAAACAAACATTTTTTTCTTACTTTTTGATACGTCTATTTTTCAATTATTCAAGACTGAATTTAATTCGGCTATTTTCGTCGCTCTAAATTCGTTGGTTGGGGCAGACTTGGTCGAAAGGGAACGACGCAATTTCAAGGGAACAAAAATACAACGAAGTAGCGTTTTTAAACCTCGAACGAAACAGCTTCGCTCGGGATATCGCGAGGATCGGTACGAATCAATTCCGCGGTATTGTTCCACTTCCGGAAACTGCCGCTGAGGGAACAATGCCGATACCTCCGTACCGCGTACCATACGCTTCAACGCTCCAACCCAAACGCGCACACATTCGCGTTCGTGAACTTACGAGCTGCCTTAAAAAAATATCTCCGATACTTTTTTTTTTCTTTTTCTTCTATTTCCGGAAATGTTTTTTTTTTTCATTACGATGTAAGCTTTCTCGTTTTTGGATTTCTTGCCTTTGAATACTCGAGTTTTTTTTAACCTCTTTGGGTTTGTGCGTTTTATTTTTATCATAATTTGCTATTCAAATTTCTTTAATACTGTCTTTTTACTACCGAACCCAAACAAACCCAAACACTCGCGAATCATCGGGAGATCGATCGTCAGGAGATCGATCGCATCTTTTTTTTTTTGTTCTTTCATGAAAATCCACGAACGTCCATTCTGACGTCATTTTTTGAAACACCCTGTACGTGTCAACGCGATACAGCCGAAGATAGCGAATTTCCGGTCGGTTACGAAATCAGAGTTTGCAAACGCGAGCGATCGAGAGATACGCGAGCGGTTCGTTGTTTACGGGAGCGGGATTTGCCCGATAATTTAATTACAAGCAGTAGCCACGAGAGCACGTGTGGAAAAATAAATAACGAAAATCGCGCGCGAAATATCTACTGAAATCGTAAACGACTGTGGCGAACGCGATGCGTCGTTGAAATTCGTCGAGAAACGTTATTTCCAGTTCGGTGAATATCCACGCGTGACCGATCGCGCGAATCTCTGAGCCGAGTTTCCTTCGGGTAAACAAAACTGCCGTTAAAAAGAATCGCGCGTCCGTTCCGAGCGTAACGGCTTTTGCGAAAGGGACGCGCGACGAAAAATGGCCGAAATAATCGCTCTCGCGTTCCAAGTGAAGAAAAACGGGAGAACGTTTGGTTAGAGCGCGGGTTCGAATCGAAATTCGGGCGAGTCAATTTATTTTCGCGAAATTGATCTTTCCGACGTTTTTTAAACGATTATTGAATCCTCGTTTCTATTGAAGAACAATGTATTCAGAAGTAACGATACGATGAATAAAACGATACACCAATATTAAATAAAAAAAGACGAAGATTCCGGAGAATACGAAGGGGCACCTGTAGTGCGTAGCGAGTCGAGTTTCTCGTTTCCACCGCCAGGTGCGCAAGCTCGCGACAGTTTCAGCGATACAGAAACGAACGCGGAGGATCGGTCAACTCCGAATAGACTCCCCGTCCTTGGACGCGGCGAATTAATCTTTCAACTGCGGAAACTCCGAGCGTCTCGAGTACCTGCCGCGTCTATGCACGCCTTGAATTATCCACGGACGTGCTTAGAACTCCTACACGTACGAGCACGGAACGAGTCGAGGCGACCCAACGATACCCCCTGTTACTCTTGTCCCTCTAATTTAACGCTTTCGCACGGAGCTCGTTCGAACCCAAACAAATTCAAGATAACGGCTGACCATTGATTTCACGCTTTCCTACAGACTTACTTCGAACCCAAATAAATTGAGGATAACGGCTGACCGGGCAGAAGCGATCTTTTTACGGAGCTTCCGGGAAGAGGGGTGAAAAGTCGTAATCTCGGAAAAAGTGTAGCGAGGCGAATTGTTAAAGTACCTGCGAATAGCAGTGACAGCAGCAGAACAGCCCCGTTTTGCCCGACCATTCTCCCATATTAGTCCGATCAGCTCGTCACGATTTTCCGAATCCAGGCGTCGCGCGCGACTCTCTCGAAGCCCGAGAAGAAAACGCGCACTCGTATAGAGAACTTTACGACGACGGGGTCTACAATGACACTTATCGATTATCGCGGTAACGAGACAGAAGAAGATGAAAAAAAAAAACGGAAGAAGGAAAAACGCACGGAAGGGCGGTCTCACTCGCGCATCGGGAGCGGCGAAAACGCTCGTTCGCTTATCGAACCGAGGAGTCGTTCTCTCGAGGCGATCTCGCACTCTTCGAAATGAAACTCGAACCTGTCAAAACTCATCGCGTCACCGCGACTCACGCGCGGCCCGAACACTTTTCTCTCGTGTGCGATTTAGAGTGTCCTAAGCTCGTGTGCGTTTGCCAGGAACCCCGCACGCGCGTCAAAACTCCGCCCGTTTACAGCCGCGATCTTAACCCCCGTTTCTCCTCCTCCTAGCTCTCTTTACCCCACTCTCGCTTCGTATTGAACACGAGAGTGGCGCGCCGACGGCCGACCCCCGAACCTAGACGACTTCGTCTCGTCGAGAACGCACTGACTAGTGCCGCTTCGCTGCTACCGCGTGATCCGGAAAAACCTAATTGAACACCGAGAGAACGAGCACAAATTGCTCGTTTAACTCGCTCGAGAGATCGCCGCGCGATCTTCTCCAAAATATCTTTCTCTCGGTGCACAACCGCGACGAGTCATTCTCCGTACAACCGTACGAGAATTACATCGATTTTTCAGCCGGCCAGGATTCGGCGGTTCGATTATATTTTCCATGTTCAAAGGTTGAAGTATTTCATTCGCAATTTCAGAAAAATCTAAACAAAATTAATAAAAAATCGTGCACCCACTCACGTCCGATGTCCCAACGATAATCGAAGTGCTCAACGAGAGTCTAAGAATTTCAAATTCACGTGATTTCGAGGCGACTCGTCAACCGTATCTTTCAGTCGGTAACCGTACGAAGAGTCACCGCGTTCTCTCACTTGCCGACCTTTTCGGGCGGTTGCGTACAGTATCGCCATCGGACGTAATCGCGGTGAACTATCCGGTAGGAAATAATAGGGACCGCGGGGAGTGACTGCTTAGTAGTCGGCCGTGAAGATCGCGCGGTCGCGGTCGCCGGACAAGCCACGATCGTTCGTTCGCTCGGTGTATACATTATCAACGTCCTTTCGCGACCTTTGCTCGATCAAAATCGTTCGGTGTTCTCTGACGAAACACGACGAGGATTAATTCCCGAGTTCGCGCAAACGTGAGTTTTTACCGCTTCTGTTTTTTTTCCCTATTTTTCATACATAATACGAAAAACGTCTTTTCAATATTTTTTTGCTCGCGCGTCATCGCCGCGTCGCGTCGCGAGTGTCGCGAATACTGATGCTGCGCAACGCTGACGCTTGTAGCGCTCGGTATTCCGCCAATCGGAAGTAAAACTATCGTAAACACGCGAGTTCACGGATGAAAACGAAACGATCGCAATTTTAATTTAAAAAAATAAAAAATACGTCATAATTAATAATTGATCGTTCACGAATTATTTGTCGGTAAAATGAATTCACTTGTATCGACCGGTCGATGATTCGTCATTGATCGAATCCCTCCCGATCATTGTCGCATCATAATCTCTATAAATGTCACGAGAAGGTCACAAATGTTCTCGAGCACTATCCGCGCTTGAAATTCTCCTAAGTGAATTTGTACGGGCTGCCAAGTGCAAATAGAATCGTTCCGACGGATCGAACCTTCGTACGTACGAATGCAAAAAATGCTAGAGGGCGGAAGCGTACATAGATATACATGAATATGGGTTTATATATTGGCCGGCAGCATCGATGCGTTAATTATTCACGCGGGTGTGTGCTTTTCCTCGATACGACCTTGACTCTCGTACTACCTCACGCGTGTAGCTAACTTCCGCGAAACAATTCTCGGAAGCAGGTCCCCTTAAGTATACGTCGCTCGGACACGCCCACAATTTTTCTTAGCTCGCGAAAATTTAAAAAGATTTTTTTTTTTTATCTTTAAAGTCAATTTTTATTTCAAACGAATTTTAATTAAAACCGAATTTTATTTTTGAAATTTCAAATTCACACGATAAATCATTTTTTTTTATTTCGATTGTTTGGGTTTGTTTGGGTTCGGTTCGTAGTTTCGTTTCGAAATTGAAAAATATATTTCTTTTTTTAATTTTTGTAAGCGATCGATCAATCACCGTCTCGAAAATAATGAGCTGGCGTTTAACCAAAAAAATTTTTCTCTAATGTTAGAGTCAACCGGATCCAAAAGTTTGGAAGAAAATAATTTTTTTACGAGTTTGAATGATTATTAGTAGCTTAGAAGAGATTTTAGAAAAACGATTTTTTTCTTTTCGTCGATCGAGAAATTCATTTTTTAAGAGGAACTGTTCGACGTCACTTTTCGCACCAACCTGTATATTTAGACTTTACTACGCGTACGTATACGTGCTTTCATCTTCGTACCGTTTTGTTTACTCGGGTCGAGATTTTTGCCAACCCGCCGTTCTATATTTGCCGGTATATTTCGTTTACCCGAGAAACGAGAATTCAAACGATCGTTCCCAGTCGTATTTCACGTGTTTCGATAGGATTTCGATTCACGAAAATTCCACGCAATAAGAGCGAGACGTTCGCTACTCTTCGTTGACGGAATTCATCGCTAATCGACTCGGATCGTTTTCCGCGGTCAGGCTTTTTTATCGCCAAATGTGTGTTGGTAACCTCGAAACTCGAATTAATTATTATATTTACGTATTGAAAACAAATGCATCATTTCATTCCTCTAGAACTCTCCATTTCTAGGGAAAAATGTCAAATAAATATTCTAGAAACGTTTTTTTGCATTTTCCCGGTCTAATTTTGTACTTCCGGCAAAAACTCGGGCATTTTCGTAATCAGCGGAAAATTTCCGATTAAATAGACCCTTTTAAGAGGTTAAAAACGGAAAAAAAAAAATTTCGACTTCCCCGGGCCAGTTTCCCGGAATCGCGAAAAACACGATATTTCAAAAGGTCGTAGAGCGAGCATTTCCTATGCTATGGAGGTTCAATGGGGGAGTTTGGAAAAGGTTTTTGCCTAACTTAAATAATGGCGT